>JAVGVS010000165.1:492568-505294 GCA_032718565.1 Distichodus sexfasciatus | reverse complement strand
GTCAAAACGAGGTGAGAGCCAGCAGTTCCCCGGCAACTAAACCTGGCACGAGGAATGTTAACAGTTATGCTCCCACCTTGCTGTGTCAGGGCCTTTTTTTGTGCTTTCCCATCAACCGTCATTGGAGCGCCGTGTCATTTCATGCGTCACGTAACCTTTTCTCTTGGTATTTATATCCCGGGTTTGTGTCTGGTCTCAGCGTAGCCATACGGCCAAGTCTTTATCTTATGTGTAGTTACGCCATGTATGACACACCGTGATAAAGGTTGTTTTTTTGTTTGTTTCCAGCGTTCCTCTTCTTGGAAAGCAAGCTTCATACATTTCTACTAGGGGTGGGATTCGAAAACTGGGTTCTGGAATTGATAACGTCCATCGGAATTGCACACACCCAACGTTATCGATTCTTCTTAGCGACCCTCTCATCATTTTCCGGTTTTGCATCGCGGACCCACACATAACATATTTTCATTACTATTTACGTTGTAGATTCTCACTAAAAGCATCAAAACTATGAATGAACTGTGTAAGGGCTGTTTGACCCAGAAGGAGAGTGATGGAGAGCTGCGCCAGATGGCCTGGCCTTCACAGTCCCCTGACCAAACCCAATCGAGAGTGTTTGGGATGAGATGGACCGCAGTGTGAAGGCAAAAGGGCCAACAAGTGCTCAGCATCTCTGGGAACTCCTTCAAGGCTGTTGGAAAACCATTTCAGGCGACTACCTCATGAAGCTCATCGAGAGAATATCAAGAGTGTGCAAAGCAGTGATCAAAGCAAAGGGTGGTTATTTTCAAGAATCTAAGATATAAAACATGTTCTGGGTTATTTCACACTTTTTGTTTACTACATAATTCCATATGTGTTCATTCATAGTGCCTTCAGTGAGAATCTACAATGGAAATAGTCATGATAATAAAGAATAAAACACTGAATGGGAAGGTGTGTCCAAACTTTTGACTGGTAGTGTGTATATATATATTTCACATAAATACAAGCAGTGCAGTGCAATTTGAAATGCATCAGTCCTGATGGGTAAGCATGTTTCAGTTTGACTGTGTAAGCACATTGCAACCTCATGCATCTCACTTCTCATTCTAATATGCAGGCATATCTCATTCTGGCATTTCCCAAAGGAGGTTGAGTTGGCGTTTTGAGGTTTGCCCTCAAGGTTTCTTTGCATTTTCTTTCAGTTGGTATTAAATTCTATTAGTGTAGCTAATATATATTTAATATTCACTTTTGATATGCAGTCGCGCCAATATTTTTGGAATGTGAGAGTGAGAGTTACTGTGAATGTAAATTAAAAATAAAAGAACAAAATGCAGCTAGTCTCCTCTGTGGTCATATGAGCTTGCTGAAGAGGTTGGTGATGAACACAGCAAACGTGGCAGATTTGACGGCAGTAGGGAGCTCATATCACCATTGAGGCGCCAGGACTCGACACGTCTTTCTCTTTTTTGAGAAGCGAGTGATCATGATATGCAGTGCTTTTAGAGAATGGAAAGGGATACCAGTTTCGATCTGTACCAGAAAGTAAGGAGGGGCTGTACCATTTTAGTCCTTTTATTGGTTGCTTGGATACGTAAGTGCATGCACAAAAGATGATCATTGTGGTGCCTCGAGTGTGGTTTCCTCTCATTAAGGAAAGGTCTTTCTCTAAATCTGTTTGTTCGACTGATTAATATTGTAATTTTGAAAATAGTCACCAATAATATTTAATGCTAACTACATACATTAGACTTCAGCGCAACCAACTGATGTTTCCAAGCTCAATAAAGAAAGTGGGACAGTATTGGTAAAGTGTCAAAGCTTGTGTTTCTCTCAGGGTGTCACAGGGGGTGGGGCATGAGATGAGAACACCGTCTGACTTCAGAATGATTCCCATGGCCGAAGGAACTGCAATATATTATTTACAAAGTCAGAGATGACATTTGAACATGTTTCTGGTTATGTGCCGTCACTGCTGACAAATTGCCATGAAGTTTCTGTGGAGATGTGCCTTTACTGGTGGGGTTCTGAATCTAAAATTACTACCTTGACATTTAGGCTTTCATCAAGAGAAAATATACTGTTTGGCTAACTGAAGAAATACATGCATGAAAAAGGTAACTCTGCTCTTGGGATAAAATTATGGTAATGAAAGCAGTAATGTTATGTAGACAAGATTGTCTTCATTATGTCATGCTTGAGAGGTATAAAAAAAGGTTTTGCATTAACCAGTTGCATTTCACATGTGTAATTTAACCTGAAAATATACTTTACATCTGTTTCTTCTAAACTGCGAAGGTCCCTTCGTGTCCTTGACAGCTGAGACAAATCTAGGCCTGATTTTCTGTTCACTCCTCTGAGAAAAGATGACACAAAGCAGCGCAGCTTCATAAATGAGGCCACAGAAGCAGGTCTGTAAAAACTCACTTGGGAAAACCTTTATTGTCCATTTAAGTGGCAGTCTGATAGCGGCATTGTCAATGGAATCTGTACATGCACACCTAAATGAACATAAGCCTATTGCTGTGACAACAGCAGAACTAATGTGCCTGCATTAATTGTCATTTTTATTCAAATGTAGCTTGTATGTCTGTAGACTGTGGTACAAAGAAGCTTCAAATCTTAGCACTTGGCAGGAATACCATAACAGGGTCCTTCACTGGCACCAAATTAGACAGCAGAAGGAATATTGGCAAGAATACTAGGATGAGATCCTACACTGGCACCACATCAGTAAGCAAGAGTATATACAGTTTGGAAAATAGATGTGACAATTAAATGACAGTCTTTACATGATTGATCGTAGTTCAAATTAGGCACCATTTTGAGCTTGAGGATGCGACTAACAGAATCTAAAATGGGGTGCATGAGCTTGCAAAAAAGAAGGGATTGATGTAATAGATTTGAATCTTTAAAAAATATTAAACATGTACCAACATTAATCAAGAGCTTTAAAATCTAAACATTTTGCAGCATACAAAGGTTTCAGAGGTGCATTGAATAAGCAAGCAAAACGGTTACTTCACTATGAGTGGTGAAGTTTTAATGCAACTGAATAAACTGAATAGAGATGAGGTGAAGAGATGGTCAGTTTGGACATCAGACACACAATGGTAAAGTGAGGGGGAAAAAATAGCAGTACACTGACATCTCTTATAGCAGGGGTTTTCAACCGGTGGTCCGTGACGTGCTATCCCAGTTTCATTATTAAAATCCATTTTTTAAGTTTAATTCGTTTTATGAAATAACTTGTCAAAACCGTAACAGATATTTTGGGCATCTATATGAATGATGGATGTAATGCACAAAGATATAAGAGAAAAAGAATGGAAAAGGTGTAATATCTCAGCCTTGTCTATAGATTGCTCAACATATGATCCTATAAGTTTCAAGGCAGACACCTTCCATATTTAATTTACGGTGTCTTTAAGCTGACATCTAGACATTTGGATGCTTTTACATTCCCTGACAGATATGCTGCTGAGAGATAAGGGAGGAAAAAACTACGCCAGCGGATCTGACAGTTCATATGTTATATAAAAGCTGCCATTATTCAAGCTATATTTAGCAGAAAGGCTGGTGCATTTGCAAAATTCTGTCAACAGAGCGGAAAAAAATTGCTTCAATACTCCTTAAAGCATAGCAGAAATCAAATGGAATTTCACCTAGGGCTATAGCAAGAGGTGTCAGTCAAATAGTGTTGTTCTACATTCATAACACTTTATTAGAGCTGAAGTTTTGAATGTGCCCCACCATCATTGAAAATTAAATAAGGGATTAAATGGGGAAAAATTGCAATAAAGACAACATATTTCTTTAGGTTCTTTTGGCAAGCAGTAGTGTGTGTTCTTTGCACTTGCAAGGTAATTTGACTTGTTGGACAGTGGTGGAACTTTGATGGTAATTTATTGATACAGATTCACTAAGAAAGGTGGCCTTGACCCTGTTACTATACTGTCGGGTGGGGTGTTCATGTGGTTAGGACTCTCGCCTCTGGACCCAGACGTTGTGGGTTCTAATCCTACTAGTCTCTGATGTGCTTTTTTGATGGCATAACTGATATAAAGAGACCAAGAGAGGGTGTCGGAATTTGCAGCAAGGTCATTTTTTCAAACTCTGCTGTTTGCCACAAATTAACCACAAGTTTGCTTCAAACCTGCCACAAACATTTTTTTTTTTGTTTTATATGGGTTATCATCCTGCTTGTAGTGGATGTGTGGGAACAGCAGTTAAATATCATTAAATCTGGCTTGGTAAAAACGACAAAGCCGATAATATACAGGCGCAAAAATGAGTTTTATGACCGCAAAAAAACATAAAGACTCGAACTCCAGCACAGCAGGTGGCAGTAACGACCAAATGTAAACTGGACTTCTCTGTCATGAGGGAAAGTGTTGAGGGAGGAAGAGCGAGCAATAATAACAGAAGAAGAAATAGAAATTGACAGCGCTGGCGACTAGACGTGACGTTTTGAGAAATGGTTCTGCAAGACTAAAGTTGCAAGTAGGTATCATCTCTGCTTTCAGTATTATAGGATGTGCACATGTCACGCCACTTGGAATCGCTTTACGGCATAACTGCATACTTGTGGAAATGCTGTGGCGAGAACTGTATGAAAAGGCGCGTTTAGTAGCTTTATCCTGAGCATCGCCTTTTTGCGTGTTTCCATCGTAATAAGCATGACACGGAGGATGTGCCCGTGTTTTTGCGTGGGTGAAGTAGCCACACACTTTTCCGACTCTTGACAGAAGTTTTGCGTTACACTGGAAACTCCATCTCGTCCTGCGTTTACACTCGCTCATTTCCGATTTAAATAGTGAAAATCGGACGGGAAACGTATTTTGTTTAAAAGGTTCGCTTACATACCTCGCTCGCATATGATACTAAACGTGCTCCGAAGTAATATTTCATATGATACTTCATTTATGAAGGCCGTGATTATCTATTTTTCAACCGAGTGGTGTCAGCGGGTTTTCTAGCAAAGACGCTTGTAAAGGAATGGAAAAGTTAAACGTGATATTCAGGAACCTGAATTCTGTGCCCTTCCATAATGATGATGGTTGTGTACCTTCTGAACATTTGTCAGAGATGAAATATTCAGGGACATTTGCTTCAACGCAACGGTTTATTGTCATAATAAAATGTCACTGCATGTGTCGAATATTTCGTTCACTGTAAAGTAAACAAGTGTCAAAACAAGGCGCGTATGGAAAACTGCCGGAAATTCAAGGGACCGTCTAATAAGTGCAATTCATGTCCGTTCATTTTGCCCTAACTGTCACTTTAAAAACCTGTTCAAAACATTTTTATGTCTTAATAATTTCCTTTTAAGTGAACTTTCCCGAGCACAATAATACTTACAGTAATAACTGGTATCTCTCTGAATAGCTACGTTGCTGTTAACGGGAAACAGTGGCGTGAAATGTTAATGAAATCCTCAAGAATCTACCAAACTAGGGGATTTTATGGCTTTTTATGGGGTTAAAAGCTGAAGAAAACTATATGATCTTTCCATTCAGGGGCACTGAGACTTTTTTGAAAGTCAACCCACATCAGAGTTTGTTGTGGACTCGGTTAAAATGTCACAGCTATTGTCAAAACCCATTGACTAGCATTACACTATTAAGACTGTCCCTAAACTTTACGCTATTTGTGCTTGAGCAAATTGTTATTAAACCTTATCCCTATTTTACTTTAGAATCTTAACACGATCTGATAAAAGTTACTAAACTGTGTGCAAGTTAATGCCTCGCAGTAAAAATAAAACTTGTGCATGACAGTCTGGTTTCAATATATATTGATGAAATCTGTATGTCAGCAGATTATGAACAGGGTCCGCAATTATCAGGCCCGAAATTAGCCGCTTTGCCAATTATCGATATCAGTGTTTAATTTTGACCATCACCGATATTAAGTAATTACAAGGTGCGCTACTGTGACCCTCTCTGTGCCGTTTGCTCTCGACTCGATGCTTCATTTAATGTCTCGCCCACAACAGTCTCTGATTTTCTGTGTCACACGAGTAGCAGCCAATCATCGCTGAAGTCTTGTTGTCACTCACACCACACTCCCACACGAGAGCAGCGAGAAGAGGAGAGAGGAGAGTTTCAGCTGAGCTTGGTGTTTGTAAAATTCAAAATTTTGACAGATTTTCTTCTTGGATATTGGTTCCAAATATAGGTTATCGCCCCGTTAACTAGCAATAATCGGTATCGATATCGGCTCTGAAAAACTGATATCGATCAACCTCTAACCAGTCGTGTGTATCTTATTTTGTGTCTTGTGCATCACACTTTATTGTGCTGGTCTTTTTCTAGAACTACTAGGACCAGTATGCTTGTGTGCTCGTACAGCGAGTGACCGATGGGCCAAGATGCGACTGCCACTGGCCACATGTCATGGAGAAAGCAGTAAACTCAACAGTTTGCACAGGGACTGTGTCCTCACAAAGTCTTTCAGGGACTACACAGAACAGTGCTCTCTCCAGCAGGGAGTTCAGAGCTGTGGGCTTTGTGCTGGTGCATGCAGGTTAGTTTTCCTGTTAATCGGTTTTTAATAAATCAGTCAAGCCTTTTCACAGGCTTCCTTCTCCTTTTTTCCTGCAGGTGCAGGGTATCATTCAGAATCCAAAGCCAAGGAGTATAAACATGTATGCAAAAGAGCTTGCCAGAAAGTGAGTACAGTATAATCATGCAGACATTTTGTGGAAAATCAAGTTCCAATAAAAGTGCGTCATTGATTTAGGTTTAGTCTTCAGAGGAAGCTGTTACTTTGACTTCACCGCAAGTAATACTCTGCTCCCCTTCCTAACTGTTGCACAGGCTGTGGACCGGCTGAGAGCTGGAGCAGTGGCACTGGAAGCAGTAACAGCAGCTCTTATAGAGCTGGAGGTTAGGTGTCTCCACTATTGCTACGTGTCTGTTTTTTAAATGAATGTGCCTCAACATTGATCCTTAGTGATGATTTTGGGTTTGTAGGACTCCCCGTTTACCAATGCTGGTACAGGCTCCAACCTCAATCTGTCCGGGAATATTGAGTGTGACGCAAGCATCATGGATGGGAAGTCTCTAGATTATGGAGCGGTTGGCGCTTTGAGTGGTGGGTTGATTCATACTTCAGTGTAGAGTTCGATTCAAAAGTATTTAGGATTAGTCATAATCTGCTTTCCTAAGTTTTATTTCGTTATGACATGGAGAGTTGTGGTATTCTCAAAATGGATGGTAAGATTGCGATCAACTCGGTGCGCATCAGTCATCTTACAGGTGTCACAGCGCATTAATCACTTGTGGTTTAGACGTAAAAACAACACCTCCATCGTTGGACTTGGTGATCGGTCCGATGTAAAGAATTGTAATACAAAGAAGAACCATTTTGTTTGGTGAAGTAGAATTGGTAGAGCTATTTTAGATCTTTGCGATGTGTGATGAAAACTGTAAGAGAATGTACAACAAATGTAGAGGTTTCTTTAGCTTTGTCCGGCAAATGTGGGCGGCACAATCTTCTGGCCAGAGTTGGAGGAGGAGAATAAAGTCTGAATAGCCGGCAAGAGTGAGAAGAATTAAAAGAATCTGTAGGCACGTGTGAGAAGTGAGAAGACGGACGTTAGAAAGTAGTTCAGAAATGATTTCAATCATGTGCTGAATTGATTTTCCTTCCTTTCAGGGATCAAGAATCCGATATTGGTGGCGGGAAGACTACTGAGTGAGGCGCAAAAAGGGAAGCTTTCGGCTGGCAGAATCCCTCCTTGGTGAGCACCACCCTGTTACTGCCTGCTTCTTGTTGATGTGGTGACAGATGAATTTAAAGTTCTGTATGTTAGTGTTAAGAAGCGACTAAGACGTTTTTACTTCCTGTTTATTGCAGCTTTTTAGTGGGAATCGGAGCGCAGCAGTGGGCTCTGAGTTACGGCATACCTCCATGCACTTCGGAGAAGATGGCCACCAGTGAGTGTTCCTTAAATGTTGAATACATGTCCAGTTGTTCTTGACAAGCCTAGATAAAGATGAGATGGGAACGTTTTGCGCACTCAGACTTTTGGCACAAAAGTAACACCATAGACACATTGCAGCGCTTGCCATGTTATAAAATGTGGTAGTATTGTCGTAATTTAGAAATGAGATCGCCTGGAGGTGTGATCGCTTGGTCCAGAGGCGAGTGTCCTAACCACTGGGAGACCACCACCCAAATTCCTAAGTGTTTCCGCAGTGTTTATGTAGCGTTCTGACCTAAGAATTCCATTTTGAGTATGAAAACATTGTGAAAGTGGGTTTTAAGAACCAATTTCTTCTTGAGTGAATGACGTTTTCTGATTCTGGCTGAGGAATCTTCCTCGATTTTTCATGAGTTGCTAATCGGAGCTTATTCCCTAATGTGATTTTGCAGAATTTAGTTTGTCAGCTTACAAAAGAAACAAGCGGAAGATGGAGCTCGCGGAGAGAGTGGCGCCTGAGCAGAACTGTCTGAAGAGACAACGACAATCAAGTGTAAACGTGAGTCGGCTACCGAATTTCTGGACGGGGGAAACACGGATATCGTACGGAAAGCATGCGTTGTCAACAAGCTTCTCGGGAATGTCGTTTTCGTTTTCCTTTATTATGTGATTTTGTGATGACACTAAACTGATCCTCAAACCGTACTTGGGCACATGAGTGTGTTTTGTGGTGTTGGCGCTCATGTTGAAACTTTGCATTGAGTCAAGCAGGCGAATGAAATCACGGCGGATTGCCAGAAGCCCATTTCTGCTTCCTTGGACACGGTTGGGGCCATCGTAGTAGATCAGGACGGGAACGTGGCAGCCGCTGTGTCTAGCGGAGGTTTGGCCATGAAACACCCAGGCCGAGTCGGTCAGGTCAGTGTCACTGCTTCCTGTGAACCTCCTCGGAATGATATATTGTTTCCCCCATTGCGTTTCATTTAAAAGCGTCTCTCGTTCTCGGCTCAAGGCCGCCCATTATGGCTGTGGCTGTTGGGCTGAAAATGCGCACGACGACAGACCTTACTCTGCAGCTGTGAGTACCTCAGGTATAAGAAGTCCACTTTTTTTGTACACCTTGTAGATTTGTTGACCTTACTTGTAAATTCTTGCATTCCTGCCCATTTTCTCTACAGGATTAAGCAATAAAATTGAACAGAGAATTTATTGCAGTTGCCAAAATGAACGAGTCATAAATAACCTTAGGGGTGGGGAGGTAGAACCAGGAGGCCAGTTACAGTCGGGTTGTGTTAGTGCATTGTGCTCACACCGTTATGTTCTGATTGACCATCGGTGGTCAGTCTGAACTAGGCCCGTGCGAAGTTGCTGGACTTGGATTTTTTTTCCATTTCTTTGTCTCGAGTGCGTCCCCATCCAAGAGCACCAGTGGTTTCAAGGGACACTAGCAGCGCTCCACCATACTTCTCAATATTGCAGTGTATTTTGCGACACCACCAAATTAACGATAGTGTAGAATATTAAACGATGGACGTTTTAATGTTTCGACCTCCACCACGATTCCTCTTGACCAGCTGAGGCCTGGTCTGAATGAGGACCAATGCGCTTCCGTTTGACTGTTTGCAGGATGTGGGGAGCATCTGATCCGCGCCATGCTGGCCAGAGAGTGCTCCGCCGCTATGCAGGCTGAAGACGCACACCAGGCCCTCCTGGAGGCTATGCAAAACAAGTTCATCGGTGAGGAGCTAAGGCCAGTCTGTTTGTGACTTCACGGACCTGCCGTAAAATAAAAAAAAGTAAGTGAGTGAGTGTTCTGGGTTCTAGGTTCACCTTTCCTGTCCAGTGAGGACGGCGTTCTTGGTGGAGTAATCGTTCTACGATGCTGCAGATGTGGACCAGACCAGACTACAGATGACTTCCAGGCTCAACTGGGTATGTTCCAAAGTGCCCCCTACTGCAGTGTGGGGGGCTCATCGGCAAATTTTTGATACGTGCGCTCGTTCGCAAGTTTTGTCCATCTTTTTCGCCCATTTTTCCCCCGTAGACTTACATTGGGCTCCAATTTTGACGCTTTACTGCCATTTTTTTCAACGCCAAATTCGACGCTCTTCGCGTATCTATAACCATCGTGACCTGCGCTTGTCTTTCTCATCTCTTTTTCACTGTCGTTTATTTTCCCCACAGGAAGCCATTCGTTTTCTCTCGTTAAGAATACCTGGGATTTGAGACTCGAAAGCTTTTCTTCGTCTGTTTTCGCACGACAGCAACAACACGGTTCTTATGCCATCTTACTGAACACACATCTCAATCTGTTTTGGCCCGCGCTCGTCCTTTTTCTGCTCGTTCTTCACCCATTCACTTCAATGCAAAGGCTTTCTACTCGGCCAGTTTTCATGTCACAGCCACAAAACTTGATATTTAACATCCGCCCTTATCACCCAGCACCTCATGACCACCATCTTGACACCACACCCTTTTTTTATCATCACTCGTTCTTTCCGCAACGCCCTAGCAACACCTTGGTAACACTTACCTGTTCCGCATTCACTTAGCAACAACCTAGCAACACCATGGCAACCACCTAGCAACACTCGTCTGTTATCATCCCTCATTCTTTCCGCATTCACTTAGAAACAACCTAGCAACACTTTAGCAACATCATAGCAACCACTATAATAACCTAGTAACCACCTAGCAACACCTTGGCAACACTCATCTGTTCCGCATTCACTTAGCAACAACCTAGCAACTCCTTAGCAACCACCTATCAACATCATAGCAACCACTGTAATAACCTAGCAACCACCGAGCAACACCTTAGTAACCCCCTACCAACACCTTGGCAACCATCTAGCAACATCTCAGCAACCTCTAATAATAACCTAGCAACCACCTGGACTACATGGGAGAATACATGGGAACTATCATGATAACCTTGCGCCCACCTGACAACAGCCTAGCAACCACCTTGTAAGAGAGCAGTCACATCTTGCGTAATCTTGCGGAAATGTCTCTCTAGTTTCTACTTGTCACTTCTTATTGTCTCAGTGTTGTAGTCTGCCCCTGAAGTCTGTCCCTTTACCTGAATCTGAATTTACCAGAATTGTATCAACACATTTATTAAGGGTATTAAAGGTGTTATTAAACATTTTGGGCTCTACTAAATATCATATGACATGACACAACTGGGGATATTATAAGTGACAAACATGTTTACAGTTGGATTTTCAGATCATTTATTTAAAAGTTACTTGTCCGGTGAAGTTTGAACATTTGAGGATGGAAAACGCCTAGGGAAAAACCTCTAAATCTTAAACCGAAGTATTTAAATCTCACTGAAATCTGTTGCTTGACTCCTTTGCTTTCTTTTTGTCTAGGTATGTGTTCAGATTTTTTTCACAGTTTCTAATACCTGATGCGTTCCCTCCTTTGTTTTTTTTTCCTTTATGTACAGTTGAGTTCCTGTGGAGCCATACCACGGAGAGTATGTGTGTGGGCTACATGTCTGCGCATGACAGTAAAGCCAGGGTGAGAAAATTCCTAAAAACATATCTATTTGTTTGACTTTTTGATCAATAACAGAACAGAACAGTAATGTAGAATCACAATCAATTTCAGATATAGTTTTTTTTCCGTCCTCTTCTGCTTTCTCCAGACTCGAATATCCCGACTGCCTCCTGGAGCTATAGCTGGCCAGTCGCTGGCAATTGAAGGTGGAATGTGCCGACTAGGGTGCACGAGTGACTGAATGTGGGATATCGTTCGTTTTTTTCTCCAGCAGCAATATGCTCACAGCAAATTTCTCACCGGCTCCATCAAAAGCGCTGGGTGGTCTCTAGTCCGAATATGCTTCCACTCCCTTATTAGAGTTTTGCTTTCAAATGTTTAAGCCTGAAGCCATGTGTTTTATCGCTCAAATCTCTGACCGTTTAACAGAGTTATGTCCTACAAGATAACTTTGGGTTTACTATTTAGCTGCTTTAGTGCCTTTAAGCTCAGTCTAGAAGACCGTAAGTGCACGTCTGCAGTAGTGCGTTGGGAGTAACGGCCAGTTTTGTGGGGTCTTCGTATTATGGGTCTTCTAGAGCAAATGCAAGTAGTAATAATTGTCAGTTTGCGACGGCGTGTCTCACTTTCTACTTGAATAACGGTTATTCATATCAGCAAAAAGCTCGCATGCAACAGTTTATAGCAGTCAAAAATATACGCTTTCGATAATCTGTTGTCTGAATAGGGTCCCCAGCACTGCTGCCAGCGCCAAGACAACTTTTATTGTAAAAGGGGATACACCATGTAGTTTTTATTTATTTTTTCTTTTTTATTTATTTTCAATCATGGTTGTGGATGAGACTGGTGGTTCCATTGATTTAATGAAAAATCTAGGACTACTTTGTAAAAGTAGATGTTGCATGTGATGCATTTTTCCTTTGTATAAGACAAAGCTAATTCTAAAAAAAGCATTATAGTCTTATGGTTTAAGAGACAGAATCATTATCTCTGCAACTGCTATGAAGTGACAGTGCAACATTCGTTTCTGAAGAGACACTCAATGCACTTTTTAAAGACCTACAGGCAGGTGCATAAAATGTATTTTGTTGTAACTTTGAAATAAATATATCTCAGATGAGTTGTCGTTTCTCTCTCTTTTTGTACTTGCACTATATTACTAGGGTTTTTTTTTTTCATTCATTCATTATCTGAACTGCTTAATCCCAACTGGGTTTGCATGGGGACCGGAGCCTATGCCGGGAACTTACGGACACAAGGCGGGGAACAACCCTGGGCAGGCGCCAACACACCGCAGGGCACCC
>JAVGVS010000165.1:217568-487568 GCA_032718565.1 Distichodus sexfasciatus | reverse complement strand
GCTTTCATCGTGAGTACCTCTCTTCTATCTTTACAGAAGCGGAGCTAAGCTCCCTTACGCTACTGACTGCTCCGAGGAGTTTTCCGATTCGTGGTAATATTCAGTTATCCAGAACAAAATATCATGACAGCGGACAAAAGCATAAAATAGGATTTTCCCAAGAAAAGTGACACGTCGTTGTGGCCTAACCGTGTGACCACTGAGGGCATTAAAAAGTTGGAAAAAGACTTGAAAGGGGCGCTGATGCATATTAGATCACATGACTTGTGTGTCGTCAGGGGTGTGTGTGCCTTTGCAATCATCACGTGAATGACCTGCCCAAAACATAGCTAAGAGTGGTGTTTAACTTTTGGAAATTATATTTAGGACGGGTGATAATGACGGCGATGACAACACCGGTTGATGGAGTAAGAAGCATGAGAATATGGTGTTGAACAGGTGAGATTGTCTATTTAACTGAATAAAGGCAGCGAGGACGTTTTTGCTCAACAGTTGCTTGTTGACGTTTTTGCAAATGTTGTCATCCTAGAAAGCTAACAATTTGGTTGTTTTATGTAGTTTGATAGAATGCTAGTAATTGTTTTTATCATGTTTTGCGTAACATTGGGACACTAGTAAGTCTGAGAAGTTACTTTTTGCTTCAAACTGTAAGTGTGTTTGCTGTGTTGATGGATCTTTTCACTAGTTGCATTCAGTTTAGAGAGAACCAGCCTCAGCTGCATGAGTGGACCTTCATAGTGAATTAACAGGCTTTTGTTGTTGTATTTGCTTTCATTATTTTTGTGAAAGAAACTTGGTAAAATACATGTACGTCCAAGCAATTTTCAAATTAACCTCTAAACGTTTCTTTAAACGAGTAAAATTCTACCTTTAACGGCGTAATAAACGTTGTTTGTAGCGTATGACACCTGGTGGACAACTTTGGTAGATACAGTTTGTACTCTAAAAATGTCTTTTAGAAGGTTGAAATTATTTTAGTTTGATTAAGTTCTTTTTGCTATATAAATGTAAAGAAAGGTGTATAATTTCCATAAGCACATGCTTTATTCATTTCCAATGCAGCTGCTTTTTCCTCAGATGCATTCAAAAGTCAAAGTAAACTTTCTTGTCATCTCTGCTATGTACAAGTATACATAGAGACGAGACGATGTGGCTCCAGTTTAACAATACAAAGAACAAGGCACATAATTTAAGAAGAAGAATAAAAGTGAACCCTGTTAATACATATTTGCGTATTTGTCTTTTTAACAAGCGGAACTGGACAAATGCTACAGAGAATGCTGACTGATCACATTGGACCATCATCTGAAGTCTGAGGCAGCAGAAGAGAACTGAAATCAGGGCAACTTCAGATCAGCCATTTACACACTGTAGCAGGTATTTCTCATGTTGACATTGGGCTTGTCACTGACGCCTTGAAACAAACACATACTTTTCTGTGTGCTCGTCAGTTCAGTTGAGATCCAAATTAGGGAGCCAACTACTTAGTTGTTTCCAAAATCACTGCTTATAATTATTTAATTAAAGTTGTCCTTATTGGAATAGAAGGGCAGTGTTTAAGGGTATTTCATAATTTGAATATACTCTGAAGCACAGTATAAAGGCATTAAATGAGAAATTTGAAGATCAAAATTAGGGAACACTTTCACATACCTTCCAGTTACTTTTGTTAAACTTACACTTGCTACTAATTTCTCTAATTATCTGACAAGCCTTACTTTTTTAAATAATTTGCAAGATGGTGAGCTGCTCTAAGATGTTTGAGACCCTGCGACGTCAGGTTGTCCAGATAAAGGCTAAAGGGACAACCTTTTTAGCCATTGGAATAGAAGTCAGTGGTTCCAAGTCTGCTAGTTCTTACATATTTGCAGATTTATTACATATAAGCACCCCAACATTCTGGTCATCCATGTAAGACAAATGCAGAACAATGTTGATCCTCTCAGTGAAGAATCAGTTCAACACTGCAGCTGGAATTGCTCGCTAGTTCAGTTCTCAACAAGCTCAGGGTCTGTTTCGACACACAGTGTCTTGCAGTTTAATACAATTCAGACAACGGTCCTTTCATCAGCAGAAAGAATCAACAGGCTATACTAACCTTTCCCGAGTGGATTTTTGTGTGGACAGAGGAGAACTGAGTTTATTTTATTTGGGACTGATGGGAAACATTACGTTCAGCCTTAAACCTGCAAAAGATTGACCCCAAAGTGTTTAAAGAAGTCAGTTGAATTTGGAGGAGGAAGCATTGTGGTTTGTTTTTTGCAGCAGGATTTGTGCCTCTTACAAAACTACAGGGCAAGGTGACTGCAAGTGTTTATCAGAACTTCCTTCAGCTTCATGTGCTTCATGCCCTGCAAGCATCTTCCAATCGGCATGAACATTTGACACAAGACAATACTCCCCGTCACACTGCAAGATGGGTAAAGCCGATTCTTGAAGCTAACAACATTGAACGAATGAAATCACCAATCCAGAATCCAAATCAACTCAACACACCTTCAACTAATATTCCTTCAAATGTTGAGCAACAAATATTAACAATATTTCAGAAAAATCAGTCTGTTTATTTGTTCTTCACTGTATGTGTTTCATGATCAACAAGACAGCATTTGCTAAATATCTCTTGTATCATGTCATTCCAGAACAGGAGTGTTATTTACAGGGTCATCATTTGAATCAGAACCACCCCAAGAGGACAAGTGCCTTCAAGTTGTGGGTTCGTTTCTACTGACGGAACGGTGTAAGGACACTTATCATTGACTGGGATATGTTAAAGAATCTGTGGCTTCCAGCATATTTGTAAAGTAATTAGTTATTTTATATGCCAGAATTTATTAATTAGATGTTCATAGCTTTATTAGTGTTATTGTAGCTTCTGTAAGAGCATGAGAAGCTCATTGTGGTTGTCTGAATTTGCATACGCTGATACTGTGTAAACTGTTTTGGTTTACTGTGTTAAGTTATGTAAAATGGGGTCATACCATGTTGTTGACTATGTACACTTTTTTGAATAAAGTTGTAAAAGTCTTTATTCCATTTTCCTCAAACTCCTGAATGCACTGGTCTGAAGAATCTGATTCTTGATAAAACAAGTTCATATTGTTGTTTGAATGTAAGGAGAATACAAGGTGAAAATGGAAATCTTTATTATAATGTGAAATGCATATATTTAATAGGTATTTTTTATGGTCAGGCAGATCACTGAAAGAGGGAGACCAGCTGGATCCAGTCCGGCTTAATGCAAAGGTAAGTGGAGTTAATTGGTTGAGTTTTGATGATAGGTTGCCGCAAAAAAGTTCAGACCTGTGTGAGGCATGGTGGCGCACATGGTAAGAGAACTGCCTCTAGTGCTGGAGGTTGTGGGTTCAAGTCCTGGTTGTGGTGAGAGTGAGTGTGTGAGCTGGTGCAGAGTGAGGTGATGTTACAATCTGTAATATGCATTATAGGCTCTTTATGGAATAGAGCTTTTCACAAAAAAATTAAGTTGAAAAATTTTCAGAGATTTTTTAAAAATAACCACTGTTGGTAATTGTCCCCAAAGTCAGGGGCGGGGAGAACCCCTACAGCCCCCCACCCTTCAGGTGTGAGGTCCTCTTACCATCTCCTCAGCCACTCATCTCTCCTCAGTGCATGATGTGTTTGCTCCGACCTTGTCCACCCTCTTCTGTCTTTCAGCTCCAACCGGGATTCGAACCAGCAACATCTTCACCCTGAGGCAAGGCTCATACCTGCGAGCCACGGGAGCCCACAAGCGGTTCACCTTTTTTGAACATTCGGCCTTCAAAATTCAAGTTTATTTTGTAAGTAGGTGCAAAATGCAGTTGTGGCACAGAGGCTTTAAGGTGCCTTACAAATTGAGCCACTGGAGCTTGTTGTTTATTGCCTTTTTTTATTTTATTTGTCCATTCAAATTTTTTACATTTTTTGTAAGTCAGCTCTCTAGTCTAGACTCTTATCAGTGAGCCACTGGAGCTAGCCATTGTCTCCATAATATAAATGCTGATTCTGCTCTAAATATTAAAATGTTAAAATGCCGATCCCGCTCAAAATATTAAAATTAAAATGGCGACGCTGGACCTAATATTAAAATGTAAAATGTCGCAGCCCACATCATATAGGTTATTAAAACGTGTGAATAATGTGCGATACCGTGCTGAATATTAAAGTTAAAATGTCCACATGGTTAGAGATGCTTAAGTAGAACCTCTTGTTGCAATGACAGGCGTTTTAAATCAGGCAGATTTTAGGGCTCCTATTTTGGGGCGACATCTGGTGGTCGACCTTAGTAATGGCCAGTAATGTCTTTGCAGAATGCACAGAATGAGTAGGGTGTGGGGTGATGGGGGCGTGGGATAATGGGGGGTGTGGTGTGATGGGGGCGTGTTACCAGCTGAGTGTGCTGTGAAGTGTCACAGCCAGATCTTCTTGGATTGGCTCATGAGGTAATTTAATATTGAATCAGGAAGAGGAAGGAAAACAAATTCATTCAAGACTAATCTTTTGTGTTTTTTAGACATGTACAACCTCAACATGAAATGTCTAACAAAAATGTAGATGTTTGTAGTAGTCACACTGCTCTCTTTAATTTGAAAGAAGAAGCTCTGACTGGATTCTAAGAAAATAAGGAGCAACAAAACCAGGTAAGTGGAAAACACTGCTTTTTAAAGACACTGCACCACTAAATATTAAATTGGTCTCACAGAAATTCTAAAAACTCTGGATAAAATTTTCTGAGACTCCCTTAGATTCAAGATTCAAGATTCAAGATTCTTTATTTGTCACGTGCAAGTTATACAGGTACAACAAGCAGTGAAATGTATCCTGATCCGCTCTTTAACTGTGCAATAGACAAGGAAGATAGAGACGCAATACAAACTTACAAACATAAATACTAACTTAAATACGGAGGCTGGGGTAACAGGACAAAAATAAAACTATACATTATACAATAAGGAACATAAGGAACATAAAGTTAAATAAAGTTAAATGTGCAAACCTGAGAATGTAAACATTGTAAAAATTGTAAATGTAAATGTAGTTGGCCTTAGTGTTGGCCTTTTAGTTGATTTAAAACATTTGATTTTAATACTGTAGTACCAAGGTGAACTACAAGATGTCACCCCAAAGGAGAAGCCCCAAAACCTGCCTGTTTTAAAACACCTGTAGAAGGAAATTCTACTTAATAACATAATTTGTATGAGACAAATCTAGTGTTACATTTCCATTAAATGCTAAGTTGACCTTTCTCAAATTCTGAGAGCACCTGGAAAAATTTGGCTAATTACTGCAAAACTAAAACAAAACATAAAGAAAGCAAAAACACATTGTACTTTCCGTTCCTACTGTTCATTACGAGGTTTACAAAACATATAAGAAAATGTTTTCCATTGTTTATTATACTTACTATTATACTTGCCATTGTTTATAACTTATGATTCTCATCTTAGCAAGGGCCTCAAAGACAAGATGTTTTTTTCTTCCAGTCACAAGTTGACCAACACCTTGCCTCTCACTAACCTGAACTGCATTCAGTGTTGTAGTTTGCTTTTAGTAAATAATAAATAAAATAAACAAAAACATTTTGAAATAATAAAACACATATCAAATATTCATCTTTATTAACCACTTTTTGGTTTATCACACAATGATGTTAAAGTAACACAGCTCACTCTCTTTTGGTTGTCAGTGCAACTGCATTTAATTTACTGACATAATCTGATAATGATCTAACAGACCTTTGCCTTCTCTGAAGACTCAGAATCACATTGAGCCTCATTCAACAATATTGTCTTGTTTTTAATAGGTTTTTTTAAAAGATTTGAAATTGTTTACCATTCTGTTTTTTCAATAATGAACATTTACATCCTCTAATTCTATTTATTTCATTTTTTTGGCTTGTATTTTAAGGTAGTAGAGGTCCAAATCTTCTCCTATGACAAACTGCATTATTTATGTTTTTTTTTCTGTTGTTCACTCTATTTCCCTTAACAAATACATTTTTTAAACATCATCTCTTTTTTGCCACAGGTGGTTTTATCTCTGTGTCACTGCCCCTTTGGAATCCCTGATGAGTCTTAGGATTGTCCACTTTGAGGCCGCCAAGATCATGCTCAGACACCTTTTAGGACGGCCGGAAGCTTCTAGTCAGGATTAACACATGCACCTCTATTTATGCTGTATTATTGCTAATGACCTGACAGTTTAATGTTCTGTGCTTGTACTAAGTGCTACTTCTATTTACAATTGTACAACTTGAGACCTTGACAAACCACTGACCTCATGTTTGTTGAACTGTTGTTCTTGTTGTTGAACCGTTTCTTCAAAGGAGATGCAGTAAAGTCTGACTTGTGGCTGTATTGTTTATTGTGTTAAGCAGGTTAGCGCAGTTAAGGTTTGCACAAAATAAACCAATAAACTACAGGCACTGGAACTGCAGACCCTTAGCAAGTTAACAAATAAAGACAAGAAATTTGTTGCTACGTTTCTTATAGTATTTACAATCTGGTCACCCATATAAAGTGGAGATATTTTAACTTGTATAACATCTTGTCCTTTGACTGTCTTGTCCTGCATACTACACCTCTAGTAAACTGCATTAAACAAGAGAATACTTGAATAGGTGTCCACATAGATGCCTGATAGCTGTCCACGTAGATGCCTCATACTAACCATTAAAAAAAATAATAACTCACGTTAAAACGCAAATATGTGAAGATATTCCTCATAAAACAACACTACAATTAAAGTACTACATGATGTGAGAGTCAAACTATTTTTAAATGGGCTATTTCTCCATAAAACTTGATAAAGAAACAGGAGAAATACGCGTTCATACTCAACAAACAAGTATCCATACTACTAATTCGACCGCGCCTACTCATTTTCTGAGTATTCATACTGTTTTTCCGAGTATGCATACTATTTTTGCATACTAAAGTGCTTCACATACTAAATTTTGGGCAAAATTGAATTGGGACGCTCCCATGGCAAAATTTTCCCGAAAACTTTCATGCATACTTGCATACTTAGTATGCATACTCAAAAGTAAGTATGCATACTAATTGGCTAGTACGTACTAGTTTTTTGAGTATGCGTACTAAGTATGCAAGTATGCATGAAAGTTTTCGGGAAAATTTTGCCATGGGAGCGTCCCAATTCAATTTTGCCCAAAATTTAGTATGTGACGCACTTTAGTATGCAAAAATAGTATTTTTACTAATTTACTAAGTATTCATAAAAATAAATGGGACGCGCCCTTGTCAAACTTAGAAAACCCCTAAAAACGCTCCTGCGTACTCAGAAAACAAGTAGGCAGTTGTTTGCGTACTAATACTTCATTCACCGACATAAAGGAGTGGGTTTATCGCGGCAAATGTATAACCTAATAATATTCTTAAATCACTAACGAAATACAGAAATACTTATAAATGCATACTTGAAGTATGCACAGCAGCAGGTTTATACTTGTTCGTCTCTTAAAATTAAACATCTTAAATTGTAACAACCTGCTTATTTCAAAGCTGGCAATTTGGACCGTAACTTTTAATGTTAATATTATGAAAATTAAGTGTAGCTACATGTGTAGAGGAATTTCTTTAGTGATGTGCTTTAGACATATTAAAAAAGTATCTATATTTCTGAAAAGTCTACATCCAATTAAACATTAGCTAAAAACAAACTTCTTATTGCTTTTAATAATAAAATAGTTTATATTAAAAGTTAATCTCATTTTGTATGTATGTTTATTTATTCTTCTTTGATTCTCACATTTCACAAACCAACACACACTATTTTACACATTTTATTATACATATGGAAATATAGCATATAACATTAGAAACGAAACATTCAGAACTGAATATACAAATTATATAACTAGCCACATACTAAAAGATATAAACAGCTGCACTTGATGCAGTACAACAAAAGATATCAACAAATTAAAGGTAAACAGTAGAATGCTTTTCTATATATTCACATTTTATATCTTATCCTGTTTGATTTATTCTCTTAGTGCTTAATATTTGAGTACAGATCCAGCAGGAAATCACGCAAAGCAACAGGAGCATATTCATTATCCAACGGAGAGTTTCAGATCTGCACACCTGTCCATACCTGGAAAACAAAACACATTAAAGTTGTTACTGTACGACCAGATTTTAATATGTCGAAATTACTACTGAAAAACATTAATGCAGAAAAACATTACCACCTTTTACTAACACGGCACTTCAGGTGGTAGGTAGAAATTAGCAGGTAATTTTTAATCAGGCAGAGTTTCGGGCTACTGTTGTACACGCAGACAAAAATACTCACCAAATAAATAAGTAAATACAAATACAAAATACAAAATGCCCTTATAATCGAAAGAGAACTTGGTTATATGGTTCAGTAGAGGTTTTTGTTGAGCTAAGAGACGATTTAATCAAGCAAAGTTTGGAGATACGGCTGTAAACTCTTAACCCGGCCTTATTAAAAATCCCGAGTGGTGCTTTGCCTCAAAAGTGCAGCAGAAACATTCATTTTAGTTCAACTTACGACTGTGACGTTTTTGTGACTGGCCAACACAAATGTGAACAAATAAATCACGTTGTTCAGTAAGGAATGGTTCACCAGGCCATCTTGTTGAACTGACGTGAGTTTTATAATCAGGCAAAATGTTGGGCTACTCTTGTGAGGCGACATCTGGTGCTTACATTCGGTAATGCAGAATCATCGCAGTTTTAGTGTAAAGTATATCTGTGATGTCTGTTTAAAAATATATCTCAAATGAAATCAAATATGTAAACTACATTTTGGCCCTGTGCCTCACTGATAAAAGTGCAATCAAATATTATGCTTGTTTCAGTGAGAATGTACACAAAATATAATTGTAAATATAATGCTTTCAAATGTAAGTGACTTTTACAAAATGATTAAAAAAAAATCTGCTGTAGTTTTAGCTAATGTCCACTTGAGGGACCCCCCAAAAAGTCAAAATAGTCGTCGTGCTTGTGTGTTGGTTTTTGTTGTTGTTGCGCCCTCTAGTGTCCGTTCTGTAATTAGACAATTATTGTCCTGGTCATGGCCTGTGCTGGTTTGCTTT
Organism: Distichodus sexfasciatus; assembly: GCA_032718565.1. Taxonomy (NCBI): domain Eukaryota; kingdom Metazoa; phylum Chordata; class Actinopteri; order Characiformes; family Distichodontidae; genus Distichodus; species Distichodus sexfasciatus. The sequence continues at coordinate 478,483 of JAVGVS010000165.1, read as the reverse complement.
TGGAACAGGAGAGTTTAGATTACGTAGATGAGTTTGGATGTGTCTGTAGTTGTATGTAGTGACCTGATTTTCAGTCTTGCATATTACAGATATCTTAATGCTGCAAACTAACAAGAGCAGCAACAAGTGCTAGGGTGGTGGTCTAGTGGCCCGTAGTTCCCAGGTTAGACGCCACTCCTTTTTTTTTAAAAACGAACCAAAGCCAAAGGACAGTGTAACGTAGTGTCCAGACACGCATTTTACCTGCAAAACGGTTTAAAAGGTCGACGTTTAACCCTCGCCTGTCTCGCTCCAGGTTCCTCGGTCTCTTCAAAGCTCCATTTCTGTCTCATTTTCAGTAAAATGCGAATGTAGACACAACAGGCGTGTCAGTGCCTTCGCGCATGCGCAGAACAAACGCCCCGCACTCGGACTCTCGATGGCGCATGCGCAGAAGACAATTAAACGTTTCTTATCAAGATCCTGTTTTGAAGTATTTCTGGATATTAATTTAGATATAATATAGATAATATTCTCACTTGAGTAGCATTCAGACAAGATACTTAGTACATTTTGGCACAATTTATGATAGACCTGACATTATAATGTGACAAAATGGTAGACTGCTGTTGTTTTCTAACATTGTCATACAATAAATACAGAAATTATGGAAGAGAAATAACACTGACAAGGAAAAAAAATAAATATTAAAGATGAAATTCCCGCACTGTCCAGTCACTCATCTGGGGAAATGACAACAATACAATATGCAAACAGTGCTAATGATATAATGACAGTTTGTCTTAATGCTCCAACATTTAACAGCTCTGCTTACTACATCCATTTTTTCGTTCTTGTGATAAATTTGAAAATAGCAGAATCAAATTTATGTCATTTCATCACATATATCACTAAAATTAACATTGATTATGCATTAAAACTGTATAAATGCATGCTAAGAAATAATACTATCAAAAATGATCCAATCAAATGAACATAGTCAAGTGCAGACAAATGTAAAAAAATAAATAAATAAATTGCTTAAAGCATAGTGAATACACAAAACAGTGAATTCACATAGGTAACATCAAAACAACATACTTTTTTCTTTTAAGTTTCCATATCGACGACACCATTCTCCATAGTTGCTTGATTCTCTTTGCTAACATTGTCTTCAAAGTCAAAGTCAAAGTAAACATTAGTGTCATCTCAGCAATATACAAGTATACAGAGGGAGGAGATGAGTCAAAGTAAGTCTTGAGTGTTCAAGCTTGAGGGGGTGAGTTATTCCTCGGCTGCAGGAAGTGGAAAGTCACATAGGATATAACAAGTAGCTTGTTTTACAGCCTCTATATTTTTTTTCCTGAGTCAGATTCAGACCCTCAGGAGGGAATGTTCAGGACCATGGACAGCGTCACCTCGGCCTGGTCTGTACAGCAGCTCACATCCACCAGACCACAGTACCGCCACTTAGGCTGGAAAATCTGAAAGCAGGGTTAGACTATGTATACGAACATTAATAATCATGTTAAGCTGTTAGAAAGTGAGGAAGGGCAATCACCATAGTGACATCTGACTAAAGCAGGAAGTTTGTCCTCCCCACAAACAATGCTCCATCCCATCTCTCTCTCTCTCTCCACTGGTCAGAGTTACGAAAAAGAACATAAGTTTCATCCTTCAAAACCTGGAAGAGCAAAGTGCTTTGGCATTCTTCAACCATCACAAAAACGTAAAGCTGAGAATTTATCGATAGCAACGAAAAAAAGGATGACACAATGAGGTTTGCGTGGAGAGACTGTACATTTGGATTTTTGCCAGAAATTCAATTCAGTTTATTTTCTTTTTGTTTGTATAGCGTTTTTTTTGTTTGTGTGTTTGTTTGTTTGTTTGTTTTTACAAATGTGTGTGTAGAACAAAAGTTAGTAGAATTTAAATGATCAGTTAAGTTTGAAGAAGTTCCTGCTGATGCCACATGACAAGACCTATGAAGAACCCAGATGATCACACAGTCCAACTTATTTGATAGAAAATGGAATGGGTGCGTTCATGCTCAAGATGCCGTAGACAAAGATTCCCAGCAGTCTACTCTAGTACAGTGCAGCCAAATGTACAGGTGTCAGTATCTTTGTCTAAGGCAAAGAAGTCAAAGAAACTTAAACAGGACTGACTGAGGCTTAAACATTCAAACAGCATTTAAATGAATCATTTAAAATAATGCATGCTTAATCATTAATATAAGCTTAGTCCAATATCTTGAAAGCTTTTTTCATTGAGACATACTTGCTGCGGTGATCTTGAGGACAAAATGCCCAGTAGGAGGAGCCATAATATAAATGCTTAAACAATATATGGTCAGTGTAATGCTGGAAATAAGAGAGAACCTATTTCACATTTTTGTGAAGACATGAACAGTCTTGACACTCGTGGTATTGCTGGAGGTAGAAAACACCCAGGCTTTTACTTTTGACATCTTGGTTCTTAATATACCACTTTACCACTATTGCTGTCAAAATTACAGGCACCTAGAAACCTAGGATAAACAAGGTAGCAAGGAAAATCTCTCCAAGCGGAAGGAGGAACATCTTGTAGAGTCAACTTACAAATAGGTTTCAATGATATTTTGGTAGAGAGTGTTTTGATTTTGAACTTGCATGAACTAAACTCAAATGAGTAGGTTATATATACTGTATATATATATACACAGTATATGTCTTCCATCTTCACCAAGGTGAACGCCATCCTCTGACTCCATCTCACAGCTGCCAAGAGCGCGCTGGTTATGGCAGCCTATCAGATGCCACTTCTGAGAAATTCAACACCAGTCAGAAACAGCTGGTGGTTGACAATATCTTTGTAAAGAGAGAAGAATAATAATAGGCTTTTTGGTAAAAATGTATTGCTTCACTATGCGTAAAAAATACTGGAAAATAAAACCAATAAAAAATTGATCCCAAAAAAAAATACTGGAAAATCTAGAGCATTTTAAAAGTTGCTTTGTTTCTAATAAGCTACCGAAACAACAAATTAACCGTTGTCTCTCTCTCTCTTGTCATTCCTCTCCACCCAAGACCCTGCTTCCATCACGATTTAGGATAGTGTGATTGATAAAGAACGCACTGATCTCTCATGAGATGCATTGCAAGGTATTTAAATATGAGAAAGTTGGTCAAATTTATCACAGTAAAAAAATTGTCGAGAAAAGCTATCATAATGGCAAACGTGATTCTGAAAGACTTACAGAAGATGCGTTTTTGCCTCTTGGGGTTAATGGATTAACCATCTGCAAAGCAAAAAAGGGCCTTGAAAGATTGGCAAGGAAGAAACACTAGGGAAAACAAATGACCTCAAAACTGACCTCTATTGACATAAAAAGACCACAAAATTGCTGTTTATGGCCTGTTGGGACTCTCGGTTTGAGAATGAAGAGTCAGTGATGAGGTGGAGAGTTCTTGAAGTTTCAAAAGCTTTATTTTACAGAAAAGAGTAACGATGTTCTTACAAGATGTTCATTCGTCCGTGTTTCTCTCTCTGTGTCGAAACTCTCTCTCCCCCTTGCACCCAAGAATGTACCTTTTTATACACTCCTCCGGGGGCCTCAAGGACGCCAATGGAGACACTAAATCTAGCACAAGGGTCTATTTTGTCTTGCTAAGTTATTCATCACTAGGGGAAAGGGTGAAAAACAAGTCTGTACCTGATAATATGTAGGATGACAGAATAAAGGAATTTAGGGTGTAACGGAGTTCGGGCAAAAAACGTTAGGAATGTACCAGGGACAACTGAGGCGTACAGGAGCAAAGAAAAGAGGCTCCCTGAAAATAAATCATACATATATGATAACTACAAACTACTTCTACTGTAAGAAGATAATTGAAGGAATAAATGTGAATAAATGAATATGATTATAAGAAGATAATTGAATAAAATCGAGTAAAATGCAGCAGGCCATTCCCGATAGAAAGCGGCACATATAGACCTATATTTCTCCATCACCATATCAAGACATATCCAAAAAGACTACTGGATGTGGCAGCTGCTGGAGGCGCGTCAGCCGAGTATTGATTTAGTTTGCTGAGTACTCAAACATAATAACAAATGTTTTTTTCTTAATTTTTTAAGTGTTTTGGGTTACTCAGTTTTCTTTTAATTTTGTAGATAGTCTTTGTTCAGAATACTATGTGAGAAATAAATACAATTCTCAGTTGAATACACAATTGAAATGAAAGCGCTGTTGGGATCTGAATACTTTATACAATTCATAAAATTGATATAAGTTTTGCATCACAACAGCATTTTGAGTACAGCTACTGAGAACATTTTGTTGTTGATTTTTGACAGATACGTGAAATGATCTATTATACAGTACAAATGTACTGAGGCACTGTGACTCAAAAGGTAAGAGAACTGCTTTTGGTGCTGGAGGTTGTGGGTTCGAGTTGTGGTGGTATGTGAGTGAGCATAAGAAAGAGGTGGATTTTTAGGGCAGTTGGTGTCGTAATTGTAGGGTGTTCACCCCGTGATCAGAAGGTCGCAGGTTCAGATCCAGGACCAGTAAAGTTGCACTAAAGCCCCCTTTCCACTGCTCTGGTTCCCGTGCCGATTCCGCGCCGGTTCCCAATTTTGGAACCGGTGCCACGCTTTTCCACAGAACAGAAATTGGTGCCAGTGCCCTAAAACCGGCTCCGAACCAGCCCCTAAACTTTGCTGGTCTAGAACTGAGAACCCGTGACGTCACGAGAGGTGGGCGGAGTGATAGGTAGCGTTAGAAGAGAAAATGGCGGAGAGCCAAAGTCCGGTAACGTGGAGCGCGGAAGAAATTAAAGCTCTTTTAGCAATATGGACGTCCAGATTCAACAAAAATTGGAAGGTGCACAAAAAAATAGAAGGCATATGAAGAACTAAAGGAAAAACTAAAAGTTGCAGGCTTCGTACGAACAACCGTTCGTTTAGTAGGCGTGACCTGTGACATCTTATCATGCGGCTCCCGCTGAGCTCCCTGGTCAGTGTAAATGCGGGCTGGTTCTCGGCTGGTTCTCAGTTCAGCACCAGCCGAGAACCAGAACCGGCACCTGGCACCTGGCACCAGCACCAGTGTAGTGGAAAAGAGGTATGAGGTACTCATGAGCAAAGTACCATCCCCAAGCACTGCTCCCCGGGCACTTGTTAGCTGCCCACTGCCCCTTCACGGATGGGTTAAATGCAGAGGTCACATTTGGTTGTGGTGCACTGTGTGCTGTGCTGTAGTGTGTTCACAATGACAAATAATCACTCACTTTAACATCTTTGATATTGTAATTGCATTTTGCATACCCAGTGCAAGTGTTGGTCACAATGTGTATCATACCAGCCATCAGTATTTTGGGATACACAGTCCTCATTACCATTCTCGTTATTAGGCTCTCCTTTCTTCCAAAACCTGAAATGAAACAGAACAGTGAGACTGGCACAGCTGACCAAAATGGAATAAAAAAACTACAACTACATCAGTACAAATAACATCAGTTTAGTCAGGGCACCAGTTTCCTAAACAAAATAGAAAATAGTAGGGATGGGCGATTAATCGAATCTGACATTCAGTATCTCTAATCAACGTAATCTTGCCCGTGACGCTTGTTCCGATTATCTTAAAAATTGTGTTTGTTAAAAACAGAATTTTGTTAATACTTTCCCTATGCAATCTTCTCTTAAAATCATACTATTACATGTGATGTCACATGACTTCGACATATCACCAAGATATAGTGAAAGTGTGTGATTATTTGTCATTGTGAACACACCACAGCACAGCTCACAGTGCACCACACCCAAATGTGACCTCTACATTTAACCCATCCGTGAAGGAGCAGTGGGCAGCTAACAAGCGCCCAGGGAGCAGAGCTTGGGGATGGTACCTTGCTCATGAGTACCTCAGTGGTAACTTTACCGGCCCTGGATCTGAACCTGCGACCTTCTGATCACGGGGCGAACACCCTACTGTTACGCCACCAACTGCCCTTTCATTAGAAAAAAAATCTCAGCTTTAATAGCTGAGCATGTTTACAGTGTGAAGCATCGCAGCAAACTTTCATGCCAAAAAAAATAAAAAATTGTTGATCAATCATAATTGAGGTACTGTATATATATAATTATTTGTGATACTGATTTGAGATCCTATTGCCCACTGTCCATCCCTCGGTCATGACCTTGCATCATGACACATCTTTGTGCTACTCTGCTTCGTGGAACATCGACATGAAAGTAATGCTTGACAAAGCTTACGATGTGGTCATCGGCTGACCGTTGATCCATTTCCAAACCCCCTCTGGTTCTCGGTCAGTCAGACCAATCCATGCGTTCTGCTTCCTCATGGACACTAACTTGCTGACAAAATTCTGTAGCCAAAAGAAGCATTTGTATTAGATTCTGTATTCAGCATGGAGAAACATATGTTTCCTGCAAGGCTTGACATTGGTGTTTTGCCTCATAGGTTGTTGCAACGCCAACATTTTAATCCTAATCAAATCAAGGTACGTTTATTAGAGCGTCTGCTATTTCAAATAATCAGCAACTTTTTCTGTTGCTGAACAGGATTCCAGAAGTTCACGCCCCACCCGTTTACAGAGCACTTTATGTCACGTACCATTTCCTCCATGTTATCTATTATCACAAGGGCCGCTCTTCTATTGTTGCAGTCTTGTTTGCTGTCGTCCCAGTTCTTCTTTTCAGTCGAGATAAAGTAAAAACTGCATCGGTGATACCACCACTGTTGCTTGAACAGTTCTGTGAAAATAAAAAGCCAACTTCGGTTGTGGTATTTTATACATTTCTTTATATATACATCCAAATAGATCATGCAAATCCTATTTATTTCTTGCCCACTTGTTTAACCACACAAAAACCGCTTTAGAAGACCATCTTACCCACATCAGCGGAGTTTGTTTCCTTTACAACCTGGTCAATTTGACATTTTCTGCTGCCCAGCACAATTACAGTGATCAGCAAAAGAACACACAGGACTGCCAACAAAATGATTATCCACAAAGCGCTGCTTCCTGTAGAGAAAAGGTTTAGACGTAATGCAGTGATAATTACAAAATTTGTCATTACAATCATCGTGACAAAATGATGCTTAAAAACGTGTGCCGACATTTAAAGCAAAAACCAATGCAAAGGCAACTTCGTAGATGAGGTGAAGAGATATTGTTTTTCTAAAAACTGGAACTGTCCATGATGTTAAAGTTCGATACATATATAAACCATTTGGGTAAACATCAAAAGAGATTTACACGTGTAAAAGAACTGTATGTGTTCCAAGAAAAACTAGACACTGAGACTAAATTGAATATATACACAAAAAAACAAGTACCAACTTGAAGAACAGGTAACACAGTAAGCAATGCATTTTTATATCATGAGATCTATTTAGGTTAAAAAGTCGCCCAGTAGAAAACAGAAACATCACATTTAGAAAAGATCCAAAGCACTTTCATAAATCTGCACAAACAGTACACTCAGATTTTACCTTTGTTTTGAGCTCTTGTATTGTGTGCGCATGAGTCTTGTTCCGTGCGAGCGTGCAGTCCCACATAGTTGTCTCTTCTGCCTTGAATGTGTTCATAAAGGTCACTGTTGCCACTGTTGGCACTGTTAACACTGCGATCCGAAGGCCTGTACATTTTTACGCCGAGTTTCTCCCCCTAACTAAAATATAGAATGAGGTTGTCTGTACTTAGCTGTGCGTATTTTATGCCATTCCCAGTTCTATATTAAGATGGTCATGGGCTAAGTAGCTTGACATAATTACTTCTAGTTTCACTGGACTTCCCTTTTTGGACGGAAGTAGTGGGGATTTTGCTAAGATTTTTTGGAAATATCTGAAGGACAGGTTTTAACTAAAACTTCCTTGTAAAAGCAGAACAGAGTAGGAACAAATGCCATATGTTTATCACATCAATCCGTATAGCAAGTCTGCTATGCTTTGTCTATTCACATTTGCTTTAAAGGTCCCATATTCTGAAAAAAAGTCATATTTTCTGTTCATCCATCCATTTGGGTCCGTGCTGCCTCTACACACACTGTAAGTTTGATTAAAATGGTCAATTGTGGGAGTATTCATTTACAAATCTCAGACGAGCTCAAACGAGCCATTTAGGTTTCTCCCCTACTTCTACGTCACAATAACTCCACCCTCCTATCTGACAACCTCCACCCACCACGTAGAACGCCTAGCGCTTCCTGATCCGCCATGTTTTCTTGCAAGCGCTAGCATAGAAATAGTCGTGAAGAAGCCTACCGGCGGAGTGTTGTGTTGAACGTGTACGGCTGTATGGATGGTCTGTTAGCAGCAGCCACGTCAATTATTTTCACGTGTCGTAAAAACTCTCGCCATGCTGCCCACGCCCCAGTTCCGGAGTGGTGTGTGTGTGTGGGCAGCAGCAACATTTAGGAATACTAATAAGAAACAGCCGGTTCTGAAAGGGATTGAAATTGAGGAGTAAAAAGCAGGTGAAAACGCCTTATCTGAGAGGGATTTATGGCAAACTACTTCAGGGACGTGTTTAGTGGAGCTCACAGACCTCTTTTAACTTGTTGGAAAAATGTAAAAAATATGGAACCTTAAAGCAAGCTCTCACATGGAGAGAGAAGATTTCTACTTTAATTAGTTATTTGTACATTATTGATATCTGTGTGTGTGTGTGTGTGCACGCACACGCATAAGGTTAATTATGTATTATTGATGTGTGGCCATGCCAGTCACAGATAGTCTTACTGCTCACACTCATGTGGAAACACACCAACACATTAACTATTAACGTCACTATTTTAACAATGAAAGAGGGATTCGTTTTTTGAATGGCTCACGGTAAAAAGGTCAAAACAAGCAAACCAATAAACCTCATTATGGACCTGATGCGCTTACTTTACTATAATCACCAATATTCACTTTGTTGGCGTACAGGTAGAAACTAGAGCGCAAGGATTAATCCTCTATTAACAGGCAACATTCAGAAGCATTCTGGCGAGCTGACAACTACAATTCGGGATCACTAAAAGCTAGCGATCGGGTTAACTGGTAGCTAGCATTTATGTATTAGCCAAACAGAAAATGTAGAAAGAGAGGAAATCGTCCGACTAAAAAGACTGCTTTAGGTCAACTAAAACAGATGGTCGAAAGTGTGATTAAAGGTCTAGCTGCCAAAATTAACACTGAGTTAAAAGCTGTTGTGACATTCTTCGTAGCTAATAGACAGCACTGAGTTGACATCCAGAATTCTCACTTCATTCATTCATTCATTCATTATCTGAGCTGCTTAATCCCAACTGGGGTCGTGGGATTGGGGGGACCGGAGCCTATCCCGGGGACTTACGGGCGCAAGGCAGGGGAACAACCCTGGGCAGGCGCCAAAACACCGCAGGGCAATTCTCTCTTCAGCTCCCTGCAAATACTTAAACAGTCACTACCTAAAACACCAAATAGCACATGAAATCGTCCAGGAGTTCTAACGTGACATACGGTATGTTGTCTTCCTTAGTCACTCATGTTTTTGTTCCCTCAGGAGTTTCTGTCATAACCTTTTTTTTCTCTTATCATACATGTGGCTAGTGAACCACCACCGAAAAAACTGCAGGTCAGTTGAACTGTAGGTTGTACAATGTAGTCTTTTCGTAATGATGTGGCTGGCGATCATGAAATCCCGACTGTGATACTACTGAACACAATGCCTCAAAGATATTTTCGAGTGTTATAGAGTTCCAAAACCATGAGGTGTGATGTGCGTGAGGTTGTGAGAAGTGTGTGCTTTTAAAAGATGACTAACTGCCTCCCACATGCTCCCGCAGGACTCAGTGCTAGATTCAGAGCTGACTGAGAGCTCAGCAACATCAACTAAAAGAGTAAATACAGTAAAAAGGCACCGGCATTTTATCACAAAACACATCTTATTGTGTGCAGTCTGGTTAGCTGACAGGAAGTATTCTTTTTAGCTGAAGGCTAGCATTCAGGTTAACTTGGCTAGCATTCAGGCTACGTGACAGGAAATATTCTGGCTAACTGACGTGTTCTGTTTAGCTAACAGCTAGTGGTCTGCTTTGCTGACGGTTTGACTTCTGGTTAACCGTCAGGAGGCATTTCGATTAACTGACAGGATTCAGGTTAGCTGAAGGCTAGCATTCAGGTTAGCTGACAACTAGCATTCTTACCTCAGTTACCTGTGTCCCTACAAAAACCACATGTTAACGTGTGTAGTCACATTTAGAGGCGAACTGAATTCTTGAAGGCGTGTAAAAAGGCCATATAAATTATGTTTCTCGCTAGGTCTAAGGTTTTGGGTCACATTTGACATTTTTTAAATGTAAACTTGTATACACTGAGTTTAAAACTGAGTTGTACTGTCTTATTTAAAGTATAGTGTGATTTGTGAATTCACTGCAAAACTTTTCAGTACTCATAAGATCATAAGAATACTACATGTAGGATTTATTTCATACTTCTAATCCAAAACTTGCAACCATATAACGTTTTTCTCTGAAACCACACTTCTCCTTGAATTCACAAACGCCCGTCAGTGATTATTCAGCCGTGTCACTGCCAGATTCATTCAGCCCACGCTTGTTTCCGGACCAATTTGCTCAACTTTGGTTAAAACACAGCAGTTGGCGAGTTCACGGAACCGTAAATAATGAGCAGTTCACCAGAGTCTGTTTAAAGGCGATTTCACAAGATTAGAAGAGATTAACCACAGTTAGCTTGAGTCATAGAAGACACTCAACCCTGTATACGCACAAGCGGAGAACGGATCGGGCAGCTGACACGCATCGGGTACTGACGAGCCCATTCGTACACCATTATTTCGCTACAAGAACTTTGCTTTTAATGTCTGCGCACAGCTGATAACGCGATCGCGTCGTCTCAGGACGCCTTGGCCATGATGAGGATGCTCATGAGGAAGACCATGATGAAGAAGACCCACATGAAAAACCTGTCCATCACCTTGGCAACCTTCTTCCACTCTGCCCCTTTGGCCTGGTGTGAGCGCTGCTCCCGGAAGCAGTTGGCAATGTAGTCAATGTTGCGCACCACCTTCTGATGCTGACCGCACACGCAGTTGCACGCCTCCAGCCCGTCTCCTTTGCCATAGGTTTCCGCCGCGTACGGTTTACCATAGGCGCAGTCGTGCCGGTAGCCGCTGGGGTAGCCATTCTCGTGTTCGTACGTGTAATCTTTGAGCTTCTCGGGGATGGAGAGGTCGCTCTGGACCAATTTCTCCTCGCTTCGATGCACGGCGTTGCCGTCTCTTCCGATGTGGTGCGTGTACCTCGGCCGGGGCGGTTTCTGTCTCGGCGGGTCGCGCCCCCTCGCGCCATGTTGGTACCCGTTTCCCTGGTAACTGTCGTAGCCATTAAAGTGATGATGATCATCCTGATGATAAAGCTCGCCGTAAAAGGCGTCAAAGTAGCCGTCCCGCTCCAAGCTGGCTAAGGGGTCCTCGGTGAAGAGCGGCCCGCGCTCACTTTCGGGAGTGGTGCAGTTTTCACCCACCTCGTACACAAAGAAGATCTTGGACATGTAGTCGATGATCAGGACCTTGGCCCAGTGGGGCACCGGTTTGGCCTCAGCGCCGCAGAAGTGGATGTTCATGATGAAGATGGTCAAAGAGGTGGAGGCTGTGATCATCGTCATCGTCGCTATGTAGTACTTACCTAGAAGATGAGAAGAAAATCAAGCAAGTAAATGTAAATATGCGGTAATGTCTGATTTTCGACTGATGCTAGGGGTTCGTTAACCACTGAATCGATGTATTGATACAGTCTGATGTATTGTTACTACTTATTTTATGCTTATATCTATTAAATAATCAAATGGCAAGTATATTCTTTCATAGGGGTCACATTTCCTAGCTGCCTCTCTGCTGTGTTCAATGCCCACTCCAAAACACATAAATCATCTCTTCATTACGCAGTGTTTTCTCCTGTATAGAACTTGCTGAGACTGAAGCCCATATTTGGCGATGTATAGTTTGTGTTAATCCTCCAGGTTGTTGAGTCTGTGATTTGATGTATAATGTTTCATGCCTATTTGTTGTTTCTTAAACATTTCAGCACAGTTTTCTGAAACGTTGCTTTATTACCAAATATCATATTTTCATATTTGCTAAAATGATTATTTGAAACATAATTGCCTGCCTTTGAAAGTCTTTAAATGGCAGTTTACTTCTTACTTCTTCTTATAGCAAATAGAAATACATAAAACCGCTGGAAGGATTTCCTGTTGTACGACACCAAAGTCTGTCTCTACATCTCTGCAGCTGCATTTAGAAGAAATAAATACGAGAAACGACCTGTCCGACATGCTCTCATTTGAGCAGACAGACACTCGTGTCTTTTTGACTCATAAGATCATATTTCACTTTGTGATGAGGGTTAATGACAATTGTCTTTCTTTTTTCAAGATAGTCCCGACATCATTTACTGTTTCACATTTATTGTGGAAACGGGTGTATGACTCAGTGCTCACACACCAAAAAACAGTTTCGATTTGGATGGAAGCTCTGTGTCATCAGTGGGGGCGGATAAGCCTTTTTTGGCGAATTTAAGGCCAAGTATAACCCAAAACCCGTGGGCATTTCATAAACAGCACTAGGGCTTCCCCAAAACCTCGGAACTGTCAAAACAGAGCGCACGGTGCAGCGATCAATGGAAACCAGCAAATGTTTAAGAAATGTATTTACAGTTGGTTTGTGTTACAAAAAAGCGGCACCTATTCAAAATTCAGGAAACCCCAGATATCATATCCCACGTTTTTTTAAAAGGGCAAACATAAGTCTTTGGTGCCAACTACTAATTTTCACTACAAAAGTTTCCAGTAGGGGACCTGTGGAAATTGCAATGTGTCATGTCAGTATCAAGCTGTAGTAGAAATCAATTTGAGTTTTAGCAACCAAACAAATAAAAAATTTTTATTTCATTTTATGTAATTTTTCTATACATTTTATTATTATTATTATTATTATTATTATTATTATTATTATTATTATTATTATTATTATTATTTTACAATACTTAAATTAACATTTTCTGTCTTTTGGAGGACAAATTGTTTCAACGCTTCTTTCTTGCTCCAGTTGTGTAATAAATGTTAATGCCAGAGATTTTTATTTATTTATTTATCTACCCATTTTCAATGGGATGTAGGATTTCTTTTTTGGTGTTCTGTTGTAGTATGTTTTTTCTGCTCATGTACCATATTGAAACATTAATAAAAATATTTTAAAAAAACTTATAAAAAAAAGAAGAAAAAAAAAACATTTTCTAATTTTTCTTTTATTGAATCTATGTTCTAATTTTATTTTCTTTAGGACCTCTGTCTCAGGAATGAACCAGATTTGCATTTCTCTACATTTCTCTCAACTTTTGTAACTATGTTTATGCTCAGTTAATAAAAATAGACCTCCTCTTCAACCTAAAGGGAAGTTACAATTTCTATAATGTCCTATTTTCCCATTTTGATTTAATTTCTTGACTGGCTGATTGATTTCCTATTTCCCTCGTTAAAAACTCACCGATGAGCGGCACGTTCTCGGAAGGCGGCATGCTCTCGGCCACCATCATCTGGAAGACGGTGAGGGCCAGCAGCACGGTGACCCCCAGCGAGACTTTCTCCCTTGAGTCGGCAGATAGAAGCTCAGCGGCGCCAGGAAGGAGATGAGGAAGCAGGGCAGCAGCAGGTTGTAGATGTAGAAGGACGAGCGCCGCTTCAGCAGCACTGTGTAGGTGATGTCCGGGTACGGGTCCGAGCAGCAGCCATACATGATGACATTCTTGACGCCCGGCATGCCGTGGCACTCCCCACTCCAATGCCTCCACGAAGTTCGATACAGGTCACCGCCCTCCATCCCCCCCATGTTGATGTCCACCTGTGCCGAGGGTAGGGCCGGGTATCGATCAATAACGATAACGATACCTCATCAGTTTTGAATTACGGCATTATATGAAAATATCTATACAAAAGAAAAATAGAAAACATCACACAAAATCACTGCAGACGTACAGTTTTCAGAACAACGGGGCGGGGAGGAGGTGGGGTGTGCAGCAGGCTAAGGCTTCCCGAGGCAATTACAGGGGAACTGACACCAAGGTTTAATTAACGCCTACAGTGGTAACGTGATCTCAAACGTGTGCCGTAATTCAAAATCAAAGGCCTTGACTTGCTGAGTTGCATGCAGATCTGATCTAGGTGTCGAGCTTGTGTGTAGGGCTGCAAGAATGAACATGTTATTAATCGACTATTAAAACAGACGCCAGCTAATTAGTTGCCCGCGCCTTTACGTTGCTCTACATGCCGGCCATATGTGTGTGGCGCTTCAAGCTTCAATATACACGAAGCTGTCCATGTCAGCTGCCCACTGCTTCTTCACGGATGGTCAAACGCAGAGGTCACATTTCGTTGTGATGCACTGTGCTGTGTTCAAAAAATTCACTTCATTTCATTCAAACCCTTCTATTGTTTTTAACCCATTATAAGGTGACTTAACGTCACCAAAGTGAATTTTGCTCAGACTATTAGGGACGCACGATAATATGGGAATCGGACGATATTTTTTAAGTCATCGGCATCGGGCGCTGCTTAGATTCGGCCGATATTTTCAGCTGATATTTTATGACTCGTTTATTGTACGTCAGAAAGGTAGCATTCGTGCTGTGATCGCTCAGTCTGAAGTCGGGTTTCAGATAAGGTCCAAGCCTTCTGTCTTAAAATGTATGGCGCTGTTTTGTAGCGTACCCTGAGCGCAGCAGTGGAACTTTATGCATAAAAATCTCACAAATAAAACTAAACTAACTAAATTATTGTTTGCTGGGGTTAAACTTGGTAGTGCCCATGGAGTGTCACACAGGTTCTATTCACTTTGGTACATTACACAGGGCGGGAAGTGACTTTTCTTAAATGCGTTATAATTACACTCGAAATGCTCCGCCCCTCGGCCGATCAGGTGAACTACGGCGATATTTTTGTGCCAAAAATTCTTTGGCGAGCAAAATATCTTTGTCTGCGCTCACGCTTGACCCGGACTTCCTGATGCATGCAAAACATATCGGCATTGGCCAATAATGCCCTTATCGTGCGTCCCTACAAACTATACTTATCCCATTATACCCACTTGTAAGTGAAAGTATATTATTGTATCAGGAAACGTTACCCGCACTCACACTACAACTACAAATCTAAATGTGAGAGCTCCTTGCATTTTGACCCGTCTGGTGAAGGAGCAGTGGCAGCTGGACATGGGCAAATTTACAGCGAAGCAGTGTTTGGGATTTGCACTTTCTCTATGAGTACCTCAGTGATATCTTTACCAGTCTGAGATTTGAAACAGTGACCTTCGGTTCACGGGGCGAACGCCTGACCATTATGCTAACAGCTAATGTTATTGTTACGCTATGAACGTCTGTACCGTGTGTTATGCTACGTTCACACCAAGAGCTACTAAAGCTGTAAAATTGCTGATGATGCTCAAAAAGCATCGCCTCAAAAATATTTTTGTACGGTCTTGTCGCCCATGTCGTCATTTGAGCCTTGGAACCAAAGTTTTCGAGTATGTTCACTGGGATCCTCGCAACTGAAGAACGTGTACATTCCGATAGGTTGCCGTTCGTTTACAGCCGAAACATGTCATAACCAATCTGCATAAAGTTTAACTCTTTAACATTTTTCTTTCACTCTAGTCGCCCAAACTTTAACGCTGGTTTTTGTTTTTGCTGCTTTTGTCAATAGAAAGTCAATTACTTTGCTGTTTTTATATTCATTCCTCTAAAGGCTTCAGGAAATTATTCTGTGAGTAATTAATTGCACAAAAACTGATGTAATTGCATAAAAACGCATAAATATTTATTCGCAATGTAAAAACACGCTCATATATGGAACGCCATCGTGGCACAAAAACATAGTTCTTCTTCCAGAAAGGATCTAATTTATAATTAAATGATTTTTAAATTTAGAAATATTTTTAGTATTTCTTCATTTCAATTGATCCCCATTTTTCCATTTTAGAATGTTTGTGAGCACTCAGTAGGGAAAAAAATAATATAGAAAAATGTATTCAATTATCAGATCATTTTATTCTGCATCCAGAAGGATTCCAAATGAACAAAGAAGTGTCTCCGGCTGACACTAACCTTTTTTGCCTTCATAGTCCGAAGCTATAGAATGTCTCTGTACACAACAACTAGGTGAGCCACAAAAACAGTCTGGTCTTACTATTTCTAGTAGTTATGTCTACAGTTTCAGCACTTTTATGCTACATAAAGCTACAAAAAGTTACAGACGCAGGTCAGTTATTCATCAAAAATGGGCCGATTTCAAGACTGTCAGCACTATAACAAATCTGAGTAGTGCAGGACGCCCTGAATACAACATAAGACATGCATGACTTTTACACACACATCTATAATAAGCCTAAAAACGAAGGCTCCTACTGTAAAGGCGGCGTTTAGTACGTTGAGTTCTTTTACGTGTTTTTTACGTGTTCGTGTGTGTGTGCCTGGGTTTTTTAAAGAACAAATATAAAATTGCTAAACCCGCCACTGATGCATTAACCACTGATGTCAAGGTGATTTCTATCCTTGTTTACCTGGTTGCCGTTGTAGGTCCAGGAGCCGAACGTGAGGTTGCACTGCTGACTGTCGAAGGGGAAGTAGGAGACGTCCACCACACATGAGCTTTTGGTGATGACGGAGCTGCCCCACGGATTCCCCCTGTACCGAGAAAGCACCACGCTGGTGTCAGGAGGGCTCTGAGGAGTCTTCATCAGCACTATGAGGAGGAGCAGGAGGAGGAGGAGAGCGACAAAGAGAGAGAGAGAGAGAGAGAGAGAGAGAGAGAGAGAGAGCATAAGGCCTCATTTCACTACTGTTTTTCACTTACACACTTTTCACAAAGATCCTGACATTCGCCATGTTTTCTTCTTTAAGATATGTTCTTAGGTGAGAACGGAATCTACAAATCATGAAGCGCACTCTTACGCTAATTTTCTTGATGGCTTTATTGCAACCAACGATTCTGATGGTTAACATCAAAAGTCACGCACTACTGGGGCTCTTAATTAAAACATACAAGGCCATTGCTAGAAAGCCACACTGAGCAATTTTAGGTACAATTACAGACCGTAACCCATCTTTGTTATTGTATACATCCCTATCCTTCTGGTCAGTTTCTGACCACATGACCCCACTTCTGATCTCAGTAGAGCAAGTGACATTGAGATGGTTATGGCCTGCTGGTTGTTTTTTTAATGAGTGTGTGTCACAAGACAGGATTGCCACTGGGATGGAGGTAAGCTGTGGATGCGTTGTCTTTTGTGGAAGAAGTTTCATATCCAACCTACTTAGTGCCCAGTGAGTGTTTTTGGATTCAAAATTGTGTTACTTGTTGTAAAGCACGATGTCGGGCCTCCAGACGAGGTCGCTGGGTATGCGTATGACCTCCAGGCCATCGTACTCCTCCTTATCCCAGTGTAGGTAAGCTGTCAGGCCAGATCTGCCGACTCCACAGGTATGTGGTGAGCACTTTGGTTTTCATCCTGTGAAGACACAGATCTCTTTATTTTTGCGACAAAACTGAAGAGTATTGGGACTTCAGTTAAATAACTCCCTTTGGCTTTCATTACAGAGTGTTCTCTTTCGGAGAAACAAGAGAGCGAAACCCTGGCAGGACTGTTACTTTCTGAAGCTTTTCAGAGTTTTCTAGGTCCACAAGACACTATTACTCCAGACATCAATATTAACAGACGTTCCGGCATTCACAAGGTGAGTGCGCTGGCTTGCCTCACCACGAATTAACCTCGTCAAGCAGAAACCTCGGTAGACGCTCAAGTTGGGAATAAAACCCAAAATCGATTTCAACTGCTGCGAAATGTCAGGAGTACAGAGTTGTGTATTTGCCAAGGACTTATAAGCAAAGGCTTCTAAAGTGACTTTTAATAAAGTATCATATGTAGATCCTCCTTAGCAATCAAGACTACATTGCTTTAGGGAAATTTAGCCTGCAGTTGTGGAACGTAATAAGGGCTGCTTTTGGGGCCATTAGACATAATCAGTGCCCTTAAGAAACCAAATACAGTAGGTGGAAAGTCCTCGGTCAGGTCAGGTAAATGGAATATTTGATCGGTAGATTCATGAAACTCGCTGTTGTGACCTTACTTGAAGGCCGGAGGTGTGGAGTGCAATTATATTAATCACAGACATTTACACAAAGTGCACAAATAAGGAAACGTAACAATAGAGTCAGTCAGTGAGTCAGTCAGTGACACCAATGTCCAATACGCTGACATAGTAACCGGTATCTGAGCTGCCCCGAAAGGCCAGTCTGGGAAAAGCTTTTGGTGATTTTTTTAGATAAAGCCTAGTATTAAGAATAAGTTCTCTTCAGCTTTCTGCTCATAATGCATAAGACTTCTTGTGAGTTTAACTTGATGAAAATGTCGTACTACAAGCCTATATTTTACCCAAGGAAGTACAAAACAATGTGCTTAAAGAACAGCTCTGTTCTTCGAGGCCGACACTGATGATTATCCAAAAGCTAAACTGTCACTGATTAATGCATGAATTCAGGGTAGAATTATAAACATTGCCCTTCGTTTGAGCTGTGCAGTTTCTCCACCTTAACCACAAGGACAATGTCTAAAGAAACACCATAAACACATCAAAAGAACGATGTTAAGAGTAGGCATCGAAGAGGTCATTGAAGATACAGGAGTGAGAGGTAAAATGAACTTAGGCCACCACTTACGAAGGAGGTCAGCTCCATGTGGTTAACCTGATTGTAAGCCATGGTTGGGTGTGATGGCTCTCACCATATCTTGATCTGCTAAAGTAATCTGCAGGAGACGTTGAGCTGCCTTGTCTGTGTCCCCACGGGCCGCAGGGCTTGGAGTAGTTCTTCCATCAAGTCGCTCAGCAGCTTTCTGGCGAAGTGTTCTGGTGCCGACAAAAAGCACAGCTGAACACAAATAAAAATTACATATATAAGTGGAAGTTTGCTTTTTTATAATTAAATGGAGAAAAAATGTAGATGCAATATTCCTAATTGCAAACATTACTTATCAGCATTTGTCAGGTCAGCAAAATTGCAAAGTTAGTGTAGTCTATTTTCTTCCAGTTAAAACGGCTGGCTTTATCATGGGTTCGGCTTTCATAATTAAATTGAGTTTTTAAAAGTATGGCAAATATATATAAGACCCTAATTGCACATTCTTAATTAACATTTTGTCAATTCAAAGCCAGCAAAATATTAACTAAAGCAAACAAAAACGTGAACTATGAGGGTTCTTCACGAGACTCAAGTAATTATTTAGAAAATGCAAATAACCTTAGTTGTGGACTTTGTTTGCATTTTTATACATTAACAGCCATCAAAATGACAAGTTATTAAGCTGTTAAAGCTTATACTATGCCACACACAAACGCACGTTCAAAACCTAAAAGCACTTATAACCCGCTGCCTCAATGCCAGAAGATCAACGCGCCAAGCACCACTTTCTCGACCTAACAGGTAGCCGCGACAAGCACGAGGAACGAAGCAGCCAAGTCTTCATCTTTCCTTTCGCTAAAACCAGCGGGGGAATTCAGAGGCTTCTAGTCTCAGCTCGAGTCGCGGCTACATGCTGTAGCGCCGGAGCGAAATAAAACGTTACACAAGAAAAGCTTCTTTGAAGCGCAAGCGGCGCTGTGGCGGTGCGCTAACCACACGGGTTTCCGCCAGGTATACCAAGGCCTGAATGCTTAAAACCCTTCTGGAACAAGACCTGGGTATCACGAAAGCACATTGATGACACACACCTTTACACGGAGCAACTGAGAAAGCAGGTGAAACCTTGTAACGGCGTAAGGAGGGAGTATGTGAGTTTGTTAGGCGTTTTTCAAGCATCTTTTGTTGGTGGGGGCACGTTACAAAGAAGAGCATTACTTAAAGTAGCAGGTGTTTCTGACAGATGAATCTGGCAGTGGTGGTATTCACCGCTGGAGTGTGCCTTTTATGTCACTGCATCAAGAATGCTGTTGCCATATTTTTATATTATCATCATGGTTCACATTTGTACTTTCATTCATTTTACATTTTACAAACACTAAGCATTACTGGATGAAATAGCTCTGATGTGGCTAGCTAGTATGTCTCTGCAACTTGTAGTATAGTTTACTACTATATTATTACCAGTATCTTATTATGAATACCAGTACAACACACGCTCCAGAATTCATCAAACGCAAATGTTAAGTTTTGTGGAACGTTCCGAAAGATTGGTCACACCTGTTTAACAAATAAATTAATAATCTGCATAATAATGCATATCTGTGAAAGTTGCACCTTACTCCAAGTCTGTCTCTTTATCTGTTTTATATACACATATATATAATTTTTATATATATATATATATATATATATATATATATATATATATATATATGTGTGTGTGTATATATATATATATATATATATATATATATATATATATATATATATATATATATATATATATATATGATTATATTATATATATGTGTGTGTGTGTATGCATACACTACTGTCAAATGTTTTAGAACATCCTAATTCAAGTCGTTTGTTCAATGAATAGTTGAAATGGTAAGAAAGGTAGTAGAATTGCCAGAGGTTAAAAGGTATATTACCTTAAAATATAATGTACATTTCAGAATTATACAAAAAGGCCTTTTTCAGGGAACACAAAATGAGTTAACAATTTAAAGCTGTTCTGCAGCATTGGAGGTTGAGGAGGTTTTGCTAGATCCAGGGTTGGTGACTTGTACAGAGTGAGAGGTACCACAGCATTCTGCAGCGGCATGCAATACCCTCTGGCATGCGCCTAGTTGGTCAGAGGTTCGTCCTACAGCAAGATAATGACCTAAAACATAAGTCCAAGCTATGCCAGAACTACCTCAGAAAAAAGAACAAGATGGTAAGCTTAAAAACATGGACTTAAACCCCACTTATTAGTTTGGGATGAACAGAAGAGTGAAAGCAAAGCAAACTACAAGTGCCACAAATTTATGGGAACTTGTGCAACAGATATGGGAAGGACTATCTAGAATATCTGATTTCTATTTTTCAAAGAATGCCACAAGTGTGTTCAGCTGTTATATCTACAAAGGTATACTTTGAGAGTCAAAAGTTTATAATACATTTTGGTCTATAAATTGATTAAATTATTTCTGTTTTAACTCCAATAAAAAACTGGAAAAATTTGGGTGTTCTAAAACTTTTTACTGGTAGTGGTATATATATATATATATATATATATATATATATATATATATATATATATATATATATATATATATATATATATGAATAGTAGGACTGGAAGCTAGAGGGCGCATTTCGAGCAGGAGGAGGTAGAATTGCTCCAGGAACAGGTGTTTTGTGTGTCCTTTTCATCATATTTAGGAGTTGTCACAAACCAAGTCGAGTCCAGATGAAAGAAAAGGTGTTGCTGATTTGGCTGTGGAAGGCATTGGCAGTACAATGCAAAACATCAGAAGTGCGGAACTGCTTGTTCTGCATGTTATTTTGAGGCTCTTCACATGAAATTGCTTCAATTCCAACCCACGTGGATTTCACAACCCCCTCAAACGCCTACAGTGCAGTCACATACACACATACATTTACACTTTGGATACCGGGCTTAGAGATGAAGAGAGATCAGACGAGTTAGACAGGAAGTGGTTCTTCTCAAGGCGTCTTCATTCTCTCTCTCTCTCTCATTCTTTGTTTTAGCTGAACTAATTAGCGAGTTTCATGTAACACCCTGTGGCTGAACTACATTTCCCATCATGCTCTGGCCCTGTAATTCCAAAAAGGAACATAACAGGAGTTAAATGGCTCTTTCTTACACAAATAATGGTTAATGATTATAATAAAGATTATAATAACAGAAAGCATATGAGTTGGGTTTATTTAAGTATTTATTTACTGACACACCAAGTTCAGAGGAGTACTTTTCACCCCAAGTAAACTAATGGGGAAAAGGCTTTTACTAGAGGTGTGTGTGGGTGTGAAAATGTCACATTTATTTTTAACTTATTGTGATTTGAAGTGTTAAATTGGCATGTGGGGCCAGGATGTGGGATTTGATCAGGGGGCGAACACCCTAACCATTATGCCATCAACTGCCCCATAAATTATAGTTAGCTCATAAATGTGTATTAAATGGGCCTTTTTCCTCATCTATGAACTACATCTATAAGCCACATCATTTCATCTCCGTGTATAAATGTATATAGTTGTGACAAAAGTTTATTTGAACTTTGATGCTGTTCGTGTGTGTGTGTTAATTCAGTATTGACTACTGATTCTACAAACTGATGATCAAACTGGAGACACCAGAAGCTTTTTTCAAACATAGGTCTTGCCTACATAGGACTTGGAGACAAGTTTCCTGACGACTCTAAAGGACCTGGAGACAAGTTTCCTGCTTGGAGGCTACATCAAGCCCAAAATTAATTAAATTTTCAATGCACATAACCAGTATTTACTCTGTTAGTTAGAGTCTATTGATTTCAGGTCACGGTCTGGACCGAAATGCGCTAAATATGATTTTTACGGTGTGCATTCACATTGAGATTGAAGCTGGTCTTCTGTTTCTCACAAAACTTTTACACAGTGCAATGCATAAGTCATTCCAAAAGCCTTTGGAGAGTTTTGAGCACCACGAGCAAAACGCTGAGTTAATTAAAGCTTTTCTAAGCAGGTGCACAGACGCACATACTTGCAAAGCATCCGCATGGATGCTCGAGTGTTTGAAGCTGAAAAACTGATAATGCACATTGTCTGATGCTACTGTTTAACTGTCACAATTAAGCAATTGTATGATCTTTTCACATGTGCGTGTGTCTTGAGTGTGTATGAGCCTTTATGAAGAGTCGCTTGTGTGTGCGAGGCTGCTCGTGTGGTGAGAGCTGACTGCAGGTGTTTCCTGTTGTAGAGAGTGAGAGAAAGAGAGAGAGAGAGGAAGAGGCAACAGAGGCTTGTGGTAGAGTTTGTCTATCTGTGTGTTTCTCAGACCACAGTCACTCTGCAGTCAGAGAGTCAGAGTTGACCTCCAAATGGACCACAGCGTTTGGGTCACACCATAATATGAGAGAAAATCCCCTATATGGGTGTACTTTAGCTTCTTCATTTGGGTCAGACCTTATAAAATCTAACCTGCACAATCGCTGACCCCAAATCCTTTCTTTAACATGGTTTAACGGTGAGTAAAACTTTGAACTGATTCGAATTTGGGCCCTCACATTGTCAACCTGTTTTATTCGCAAACCTAAGATTGGAAACATGGAGTAATAGGCGGAAGCCAAGCCCGAAACTAAAAATGTACATGTATAAAACATAGCAATCAGTTTTTCTTAGAAACATTGGATGTAAAAAGAAAAAATACATGAACACTGCGTTTTCATTTTTGTCTGGTTGTAATTTTGTACAGCCAGGTTGTTCAATAGTTTATATCAACTCAGAAAAATAGAATTAAAGAGTGGCAGCGTGGTAAATAATTTTGCTACAGCCAACTATTGACTACACTCAAGGCCCATTTTTATATTAAAAGGGGTTTATTATTCATAGAGCATTTCTTTCAGCCTTTAACGACAGTCAAATTTAAATAAAAATAAAAACCTCGAAAAGGACTATAGAAAGCCAAATATCTGAATCTTGACACAAAAATCATTAAACCAATTTGGACCCGTTCTCTGAAAGAATTCTTCGTTTGCCTCCTCGTCAGTATTTACAGTGATATCATTGCCTTCAAATTAGTTCATTTGGACACTACATATACAGTAGCATTTTCTTTACTCTTTGTAAAATGAAACTTATATAAGAAATCTATTCTGCAGTGAAACGTAATAAAGCAAAAAAAAAATTCTATTTAGACATTCTTATGCTGTCCTTGTATTTAGGCTGACAATCAGCATATCTTGCACATTCATCGCCTAATCTTAGTCTGGACGTTTATCCAAGTAATCATTATAATATTGGAATGTCGGGCCTTGTTTTTCTTACTTCAAAATCACTTTCAGTATTTCCCAATCAGTTAGACCCAATGGCTTCTGTAAAGATCATATATCGACTCAAAGCAAGTTGAATTAACAAAAAAATGACTGCTAATAGAAATGCTGAAGCAGGGCAAGCCACATTTCGGAGTAGTATGTTATATGTGAAGTAACGGATCGGAGCATTTTTGTGTAACTTGTGAGGGGAGCTGGCAGCTCCTGCTGGGAAGTGGTTTTGGGGGTTTGTGCCCTCTTCAGTTCTCCATACGCACGAGTCTACTTTTAGACGCCGTCTCCATAAACCGCACTTCGTCTTAAGGCAGTGTGTTAACCTGTGTTGAAAGCAGTGCACCTTCGCCTGGTTTCAGCAGCGCAGGGGTAGCTAACTACAATTAACGACAGGTATTAAATTAGCAGAAATGGCATCTGATTGGCTACCGTGCCTGTACGGCGCACGCTCTTGGCAGCTGACAGATGGAGTCGGGGTATCCGAAAATGGAAGAGAACCAAAAAAAAAAGTTACATAATCTTTTATGCTTGCACATAGACGCACAAACACCTTGCAAAGCCCTCTTATCACAGAGCACATTATCGCCCTGAGCAATTCGGTCAACGCGCGCTCTTTCTCGCTCGCTCGCTCTCTCTCTCTCTCTCTCTGTCTCTCTCTCTCTCACACGCACACACACACACACTTTTATATGCGTCCTTGCGATGCTAAACTCAACTTTGATTATGCAGATCGCGTCAGATTAAATCTAATACAGTGCTACACATTTTAAAGGGTCTCACCACAGTTTTCAGCCTTCTCTCACCTCCCAGCTCACACCATCTTGTAAGACACACAGCTGGCGAACGTAAAGAAAGAAGAACATCTGTCTGATGCTCGGCAGGCTAAAGGCAAACATTCTGTCACTTTCTGTCACAGTTCTCGTTCTAATAATACGCGATTCACACACTTTGTCAGCGAATTATGGCTCTCAGTTTGCCAATTAACCGTGCTTCTCTTTCCGATTTTAGTAGATGGCTTATATTAATCGTGATGCAACCATTCCAACAATTAAGCAAATCCTGCACTCTTATAATGAATGTGTAGACAATTTACACAAACCACGTGTAGCACTTTCGTTTACACATTTTGTGTTAATGTTTAATTTAAAGAAAATGTGTTGGGAAAAGTCCGATCTTTTATACAAGTACACCAGTGTGCATTTGTTCACAGGATTCCACACAATATGTGTAGGCCTAATCAAGGACAGCACATGCGTTAAAATTATACATGTGTACGCATCTTTATGTTACCATTCTGACACTTACATGTGTTCAAGTTTACACAAGAAATCTTGTCCCAAAACTCAGCCATTAATGTGTAAGAATTTGATACAGTTTGTGTCCATTTTAACACATCTTTTCTAAGAGTGTGCCTATATCAGTTTTCATGTATTTATGACACATAGGTCTCAACCAGTCCTGTTAGGCAGATGAATTGTTAAGACTTTAATCTAAGGAGCGCCTGAGTAGCTAACTCAGAACTTGCGCTCTTTTATTCACTTGTTCATGCTTTCCAGTCAGAACGGTTTTGTCATGCTTTCGTCTTGAGATCTAGCGCTGTCTATAAATATGGAGCCGAAGCTAGATGAAGTCACTTTAAGATTAGACTGTGAACCACAGCGATCAACTGCAGATTATTATGTGTGAAGGCTAAAGGATCAGAGCATCTCTGTTTTAGCTGCCACTCCTAAAAAAAAAAAAAAGATTTGTTGTTGTTTTTTTGTTTTTGTTTTTTCTTCACAAAATAGCGTGACGTTAGCACCCGGAGAGTAGAGAAGCCAATTAGAAATAATGCAGACCACTGATTACCTTCCGAACAATCTCGCTTTCCTGACTGAAAACTGTAAGCAAGGTTTGAGACCAGCAAAGTAAGGCCCAGTAGGTCTAATAAAAAAAAAAATCTAAAAGATACAAAAGGACCCAAAGATGCTAATATCTGAAATTATCCAGCATCAGCTTTTGAAAAAGTGGCCGGTGTTCATGGATGGATAAACTTACAATTGGTTGTAATCTAAAAACCTGTATTCTCACTTCAGAAATAAAAAAGCAGGCATTAGACGATAGTCTCCTAAGAAACACTTGCTAATGTGCTGTTTTTTGCTCCTTATTACAAATAAATGAAATTGTTGTCTAAGAAAAATTACATTAGAATCCACTGTGGCCATATACTTTCTTTCACACACACACACACACACACACACACACACACACACACACACACACACACACACACACACACACACACACACAAACATACACACACACACACACACACACACACAGGTATATTGGCACATACACAATGGATGAAATAATTCAAGACAAGACCCCTAATGTAGGTGAACAATCGAACGGCATAAATTCTGAGAACTGCAGGATGAAATATAATTGCATGTTATTAATAACATAACTTGTTATCACATATAATCATTTTAAGAAAGGCCAGACACTAGGTTTTGCTTGGCCTTGATTTTTAAAAGACATCATTTTATCATTTTTACATCCTATTTTGAAATTGAATGAAACAGAAAAATCACAAATCTCACATTACAAACACACACACACACACACACGCACACAACTCAATGTCTAGCAAGTGATCCAATAAAATCCATCACATGCCATTGTTCTAGGACCAGGGAAACAAGGATTTTATTGTGTTGTTCTTGCTTTGCTGTTTTATAAGAGTAATTTGGAATGTCATTACAAATTGGAAGGTCAAAGGAAGTTGAAATGTTAATGAATGGAGAACAGTTTACACAAATGTATTGTTGAAAGAGCGTGGTAGACTGTGCACCTCAAAGTCTGTCTGCACATACAGGTTGATAAACTGTGTTTATGTGTGTGTGTGTGTATATATATATATATGGTATCTTAATTGTGGGTACAGCAAGACTTTTAGAGTTGCATTTTTAAACCTCTTGCATTAACCATTAACATCATACCAAAAGAATTTGAATAACTGTGTGAGCGTAGAACAAAACCATCATTATATACACATAAAAATCAGAGTCTGTCACAAATCCAGGCCGACTGAGTGACTGTTTTGAAGAAAAGTTTGAAATAAATAGGCTTAGCATTGCCTCTGCACCAAGAAAACCCTCCAGGTCATCGGTGAAGTTTCAGACCATATTTTTTTATGTTAGGAGACGTGGCAGGGATTCAGGTCCAGGAGTCTGCGTCGACTGCGCTTGCGAGCTTGGTGCACGGCGGTCCTCACAGCGCACTCGAACACCTGCTGGATGCCGCGATTGCTGAGTGCTGAACACTCCAGATAGCCCTTGGCCCTAATCTCCTGGGCAACCCGCTTGCCTTCGGCAGCCGGGACGCAGTTGGCTCGGTAGGGCCCCATCTCGCGGTGATCGGTCTGCGTTGCCACCACCAGCAGGGGCACTCTGGGCAAGTGCTGACGCACCTCGGCTGCCCATTTGTACCGGATGCTGGCCAGCGTGCCCGGGTTGGCCACCGAGTAGCACAGCAGCACCACGTCTGCCTGCTGGTAGGACATGGGCCGGATCTGCCGGAAGGTGTCATTCCCAGCTGTATCCCACAAGCCCAGGCTGATCTGGACGCCGTCCATGAAGACGTCCACACCTGTGTTCTCATAAACTGTCGGCCGGTAGCTGTCGGGGAAGGTCTCCGAGGTGAAGCGCACCAGTAGAGCCGTCTTCCCCACTGCGCAGTCGCCCACTAGCACGCACTTCACCGACGTCTGTGACACACCGTTCATTGTTCGACCCTAGAGCCCTTTACGATCCAATCCAAAGCTCAGGGGAGCTGCAGAAGGGCGCTTGCCATTCCCAACGATTTGTGAATTTACACCAGACGACTCAGTTCTCAAACAGACTTTCCTTGTGCAATTTTCTTTCCAAACCTGATCTCAGGGAAGTTAGCGAGGGACAGGGGTTGTTTCCAAATATATGCAAATTTACGCCCAACGACACAGTTTACTTTCGTGAGTTCAGAAGTGTGATTTCCTTTCCTCGCGCAGCGATGCCCCCAGCCTGATCTGATCTGATACAGAACCATTCAGAGGACCCGGAGAGGGGCGAGGGTAATTCCCAATTATGTGCAAATTTACACCAGATGACACAAAGTTATCAGTCAGAAGCTCCTCATACGATGCTAGAGCCGAACCTAATCTGATCCGAACCTGATGTCAGGGGAGCTGGAGAAAGGCGTGAATTTACACCAGACCAAAGTTTGCCATCAGAAGTTCCTTGGGTAGTTGTTTGATTTTGTCTACTCATGTAGCAACTCAGTTTTCCAAAAGTGTCATCACTAGTGGCAGGTTTTGGCCGAGAAGGTCAAAGGCCTGAAATCATCACATCAACGCAGGCGGATTTCTAGGGAACAGCACACCCCCTAAATGGAGAAGTTATCTTTTGTAGTTCCCCTTCTCTCAAACCGCACTGGCTTCTTATAACTCTTCTTCTGTGAAGGAACGAAAGCAATATGATTGTAAATAAGTACAGCAAGCAATTGTCGTATTTTTTTTACTTGACAAAAAGACGCAGAAGAGCAGCATGGACAGGGGTTCAAACTTCAACCAATTCAATTCCTAATATGGTCAAATTCCCCAAGAGCAGGAAAATGTGTTTTGCTATATTTCACTAGTTTAATATTCGGTTATACATGGTCATAAATAAATTGCACAGTAGGCCGCAAACAGGCTATCGGTTCTCGTCAGGCCGAGATCGGGACCAATTTCCTTCGAAAAATTTCCTTCACTGTGCAAACCTGCGCTTAATAAATACGACATCAACTAAAAAGGTTTATTGAAATTGGTCCAATTAACATGGTAATATCAATATGATAATATGTGTAAAAAAAATGCTCATCAAGCTTCTCAAATCTGACCACTTCTGGATTTTACTGTAACTCCAAATTGCATTAAATGAACAGTTATTAATTTGGTCCCTGGTGCTTAAAAGTAACCAGATGTCTGTGTATCCAAACAGCTGCTTAATGACATTATATTTAATTTGAATTTGACCAACCAGCCCTAATATTTGAAAGATCTTATACATCAGCCAAGTTTGATCAATTAGTAGATTGATTAAAGTGTAAATTTGTAAATATATGATTTAAAAAAAATGTTATTTGGTTCCTCAGTTATGGCAGTAAGAGTTACGTGTGCGATTGTGCCCCTTAAGTAATCTGTTGTTTTTCTGTCAAGTACGCTTGGTGTGTGGCAGGTTTTAATGAATGTTACTCAGCCTTAGACATTTTTTTTTTTTTAAGGTTGTTAAAAGAAGAACCAAAGAATTCACAGAAGTTGGAAAAATGTGTCGGCCCACATCATAATTGATGGTTGATTCTGACAAAAAACTTTTGTACAAAATGTAATTGGAATTC
Source organism: Distichodus sexfasciatus (assembly GCA_032718565.1). Taxonomy (NCBI): domain Eukaryota; kingdom Metazoa; phylum Chordata; class Actinopteri; order Characiformes; family Distichodontidae; genus Distichodus; species Distichodus sexfasciatus. Next base: position 449,074 of record JAVGVS010000165.1, on the reverse strand, counting down.
GTCGTGAAACAGTTACTCTGTAATTCTTCTATTAATTAATTAATTTAAAAAAACGTGTGTTCTAAAGTTCAAAGATATTTATTGGCAGCCACATATTTGATCATTTTCAGGCGCGACTGTAACAGGCCTCAACTGCCGTCTAAACTAAAACGAAAGGAGGTATAAGATATAAATCGACGGAAAATAAACAGGATTGTGAGTAAAGCAAGAAAAAACATTGTCAATAGAATATTTTCTTAAAAAAACACACACACAAATTGAAAAGAATAAAACTTGATGACCAAAAGTTACTCACCAATATTCTGCCTTTCATCTGAATCCGTGGCGGATGTGAGGATGAAGTTCATACTTATCTTTTTGGAAATTTAAAGTTAACAACAATTTATATCATGTGAATGTTGAAATTAAGGAGAAATGGTCCTGTTAAAACTCTTTTTGCTACTATTTGATGTGGATCACTTATGAGATCTTAAACACGGCAGCTTGTAACCCAGATGAGGCATCTTCACCTAAGGGGAAGTGAAATAAGGGGCCAGGCTTTTTTTTCTCTCTCTCTGCGAAAGTACGAATGACATCCGCTCTGTTTGTGTGTGTGTGTGTGTTGCAAGGCATGACGTACTGTAAGTGCAAGCGTTCATTCGTGTCGATGTTTAAGCTCCAGTAAGCTGCACAATAACAGCAAACGCAGTGTGCTACAAGCTGTAAAAATTTTCCACATACTTGGTGGTACAAAGTGCACTTGAAACAAAATACAAATATTGCGTGTTGTGTGAATGATAGTTATGATGTTAATACTTCATAATTATTGTTCACACAACAGGCTATAGTTGAACAATAGTGTGAACGATAATTAGTGAGTTTCGCTCACTGGCCCAACAGGCGATAATTATAAAGTATCAACAGGAGCATCATTTCTGTAACCTTTGCCAGGATTTTAAGGAAAGCTGACTGTTCTTCAGCCACCTCGAAGCCTTCAGACAGTTAGCTTTACATTAAACTTGACATTTTGCCAAACATTCTAGAGCACTTATCTGTCAGTGGGCTTCGTTCATAAACCGTTCTGATATTCACCAAGGTTTTCTAACTTAAGATTTATTCCTAGCTGAGAACAGCATCTATAAACAGTAAAGAGCAAATTTTATTGCATGCGTGTTGGTGCAAAACGTTTCCTCATTACTCTTTCTACAGTTTGCTACAGTTAATCCTTTCTACAGTTATTTAAATGCTATTTAAACGTCTTAGCAAATATATTTGGCCTAAAATATTGGTGAATTATTCCCCAACAACGTGCTGAAGGATTTAGGTGACAGTGACATTTGCTCGTCTATAAAGGCAGTATATTGAGATTGAATTAATAGTGTAAGCTTTTCGCATTAATGACAGGACATCTCTAGGGGCCCCTTGCTGATATATTTTGCATTTATTCATTTTGAAAGGGCTAGTGTATTCTTTCATGGCTCACAATTTCTCCTTCTCTAAGCATGATGATAATCACTTTTATTTTGTAACATATATGCTATTTTATCAGATGAATTACAGGGACCGTTTCTCTTGAGTGACCTTGGGTTAAGGGTCTTGTTCAGGAGATTCAACAATTGTAAAACAATTTAAATATCATTTATATTTATATGTTTTTCTAAGTAATATGCAAGATTTTCCAGGTTCCAAGTAAATAAAGTATGAAAGCGGAGGGCAGGAGATGCGTCCAGGTTGTGCAATTTAAGATGATTAACGGTTATTAAAGGTTGTTAATAGTAAATAAATTCTAAAATATTCAACATTAATAACACCCAAATATTGTCACTAAAGACAAGTGCCATGCAGGTTTCTTTACTGACACAATGTGAACTTAAATTTAAAGACTGACAGGGTGAATCTCATTTTTTAAACCTTAATTACTCATCGATCGCCTCCTAGTGGAGACGAAAGCCGCTGCAGCCATTTTCCCTCAGTGTTTTACCTCATGGAGAAATGTGACCTTTGGAGTGCGAAACGAACGTCAAACTTTTTTTTTTTAAAGGTGCTGAGTTATATTTTCCCCCCACCAACGTATTCTGTGCAGTTTGAAGGGATTAAAGGGCAAAAAAATAAAATCAATGAGTATTTTGCATCAAGCTTCTGGCTGTAAAAGCCCAGAAAAACCAGACAATAGTTGTTCTCCTGTCTTTATTTTTTGGATTTTTAATAATAAAAATAATATATACACCTCCATACAAAATAGATTTACTTCAAAATATATAGACTTCAGATCTCTGAGGTTTTAGGACACAAGTGCTGCTAATTCATTCAAATGAACAAGGAGTAAGACATTACAGCAGCATTAAGGCATCAATAAAAAACTGATGTACATTTTGCACATAAAGTATAAAATCCCAATGACACTAAAACACAGATAGCGTTTGCAGCATGTTCTCAACGGAAGACCCACAGCAAAAATGTTGAACTGATGTAACGGCTTTTTAAGCATATGAACAAAATCATCGCTTAAACTAGCTTAAAAACGAAGCTAAAACTGAAATTAGCGCTTCAGTGCCAAATTAAATCATTACAATGTCAATATCCAATACCCGATGATTAATAATATTTGGTAACAAGTGGAACATTGGCAAGTATTTTCCCCCTTAGAATAGACTTTTAAATATTCCATAAGGTCATAGTTTTCTCATATTTTCCTGATGTTTTTCCAAACAAGTTATTAGTGGTTTTCTTCATTAAGCCAATCAGGCATTGTGTTGTATATAAACTGATGCCGGACACCATTCCCTAAAATTCGCAGCATGATCTGAAGCGGTCGTGATTTGTAAATAAAAGGGGCTTTAGTTTAGTAGCAGCTGTTAACTTATAATAATAATATTAAAACCGATCATCAAAAAATTATTATTGCTGATAACAACTGAATTCACATTAGATAAATACTCAGACGATAAAAATGAAACCACACCGGATCACATTCAATATACTAGTAAAAATAAGTAAACCTACAAATGGCAGTGCATGAAGGAAAAAGTCGACACCAGAGAATTGTAGAATTACCTTGTACCGCCTTGTAAATTCTAAAAATGGACAAAGTCCACCGATAGCGGAACAACAAACTTCATCTTTTTTATGCACTGTGATATTAGTAGAGATTAATGGTAGCAGCCAGCGAGTATCGGTTCATTGCAGCCTGACGACCACGAGACCTTCGTTCGGCTCAGTGAATCTGAGAGACAGAGAGATGAAAAAAGGTCATTTGGTGTGTGTGTGTGTATGTGTGTGAGTGGGATTTAAGGTGGTTTTGAGGACCTGATTCTCAAAAAAATATGCTCTAGGTGACGGTTCGGGTTAGGGCTTGACAACTCGTCCTCAAAATCGACATCACGATTACTTGAATTTTACCTCAATACGATTTATGTTTATTCCGATTTGGGTTTTATGCGTTCCTGGGATATTGAAAGAATGTATATCTGGAGCCTACCTCCTAAACCAACACACACTGAGGAAGGTACATTTTATCACAAAGTATCCATTTTTTTAAATAATTGAAATAACAGTCATAGGCAATATTAAATAATTTTTACAGGCTCTGAATGTTATTCGAAATTCATTTTTTAATTTAATGCCCAGCCCTAGTTCAGGTGTTGTATTATTTACATCTAGTATTTATCGCAGATGAGGAAGTGTGTGTGTTTGCACCCACTTGTAGTGTTGGCTTTTGAGGTAGTCGAGGACGGCAGGTCTGATGCGGGCAACGCCTCCTTGACTGCGATTGCCTCTTCCAGTGATGATTGACAGCTGCGGCCGGCATAACCCCTGCTGCCATTCTGGCAGGAAACAGGAAGGCGGTTAAACAAGCTCCTAGCTCAAGGTGTTGATAGAATTCATACCAGACACACTCCGACACACACACACACACACATTCAAAGCTCAAAACCGCAACCATTTAGAAGCACGTGGTTTCGTAAATATGAACTGAAAAGCCTAAGAGCAAAGTGCATTTTGAAGAAAAAAAAATCCCTTAACTTAAGCCCTATTCAGTTGAAATGATATTTAGTTTAAGAAAGTAATGCGTGTTACAAGAAATCTAACTCAGGAGATTTCTGGTCCTACCATCATAAATGTTTAAATATTACCACGCGGGGTTCTGGAAAAACAGTATTAATTCGCTTATAGAACACTATTCTGTGTCAAATTTACTGCAATGTAACTGTCACTACCGGGATCATGACCGTGCATTATCTATATCACGCACAAGGTTGGAGAAAAATATCTGCTGGGCAACACTAGATTCCCATTCAGCAAGCAGAAATTTTCCATTTCTGTAAACCAAATTTACTAGACCTGAGCGATTTGCTCATAACATTTGTTCCATGTTGAAGTATTAATTTTCAGGATCGCTTCATCACCCAGTGCTGGATTATACTCTAAAGAAAGTAATCTCAGTTGCCACAGATTTAAAAAAATAAATAAATAAAAGCCCTTAAAGCAGATATTTAGGCCCTAATTCTACTCCTTAGCCCTAAATTCCATAGAATATCTAAGTTCAGGCACAGCGGAATATGAACCAACGCACATGAACTTCATGTAATTCAGCTTCACTTAAGTCACATGTCACTGGCAATCTATCAATAACATGATTATAATTAATAATGATTATTATAATCACGTGGTCTTACCCGTGGTCTTATCCATGAGGACCTTTGACAGGTGGTGCAGGGCTTCATCGACGTGCAGCCCGTGAAGATCCAGGACGTTCTGAGGCAAAAGCGTAGCGTTGACCCGTTCAAATATTTGCACCGCCGCGCGATGATTCGCCTCCTTCACCTTCTGGCCGTGCAAGCGACCCTGCAGACACACACACGGATTAGGACTCCCATCTAAAGCCATAATTCCAAGCTGCATGTTCGGTTGCACGATCACCTGTTGGGCATAGAAGCTGGCCACATCCTTGTGTCCCTGCCTGTAGGCCTCGGCCGCTTTACTGTAGCATTCCTGCTGGCGCCGTCTCTGCAGCACCGCCTCAGTGCGGAAGTCCTCGTAATCCGGATCCTCCGTGTCCTGGAACTGTGGAGCCTCGCCCTTCAGCTTCCACGTCTGAGGAGCCATAGGGAAGAAAGGTTTAGCCAAAACTTTGTTAGGAATGTCCACAAACCCTTCCTTCGCCCTGCTGTATTCCAGTTTTCCTTTCTCTATCCCAAAAGAACCAAATACCGCTCCTGGAGTATCCCATATTTTGTTCTTGATAACACAAATGACAAGGGTGCAGGTGTGGGTGTGTGTGGTCACCCTCTCTTTGCTCGATGCTCGAGGATTGGCGTTACGTTCAGCCGTTACTTCGGGAGCCATTACATTTTTCACAGGCCCGTCATCAAACAGGTTGCGAAGAAACAGCTCCGTCTTCTCAAGCGAGTAACTGCGGAGAGATGGCACATGTTCGAAACGTGGAAACGTAAGTGAAAACAGCGTAAATTTGACCAAAAAAAAAGGTTAACGTAAAGTTGCTGTTACTCTTTCCCCCACAAAATTTCCTTACTTGTGGTCTCTGAAGATGTCCCTGATGAAGTGGCGGTCAATGGCGGGGAAGTGAGACAACAGCTCATTCTCTTTCAAGACAGCTGCTCCGTCTTTCTTGTCCACATCGGAGCAACTCAACCTGGACTACACACACAATTATGTATGTTTAATAAAACTGAGTGCATACAACATCGTATCGTGGCGACACCTGTGATTTACACCCCTAGCGGAAAGTTTGTTGGTATCACTGCGTTTGTGTCACCTGTTCCAAGAGGTCCTGCATCTCCTGCTCCTCAAGCATGATGTTTCGGAGTGACACCGGCTGGCGGCTTGTGTTCCAGTGGTCCATAAACGGAAGGCCTTCCTGGATCCCTGATTGGCCGAGCATTGAAATTCCCGCACCGGCTGGCTGTGTGTCACCCCAGTGAACTAAACCTGGTTTAGCATGGACACATTAAAATAGTTATGGAATTCTAAAAAAAGATAGACTTAAGTACTATTGGGACGAGATTAGTTTAACATGAGGATTTTAGTACCGTCCGAATGTGCCATGTCCATAATCATTACGGTCAATGGGCCTCAATTAGCAACCGTTCTTACCGTTCTTGTTTATAACACATTTTACTGATTTTACATTTTACTTATTTCAAAATAATTATTAGTAATTAATTAATTAACTTATATTCATATATTAATAAGTTAAAACAGTTTTTCATGTTACAATCAGCAATCACGTTTACTTGTTTACTACTTGATTATGACAGAGGATTAACGGCCAGTTCGCTTCTACATGGAGTAAACGCCAAAAGAAACACGACGAAGAGACGTACAATTAATGCAGTACACGTTCAGGTTATATGCGGACTTTCATTTGTCCAAAGGTTGCAAATTGGTTATTCTAAGGGGTTCCAAATGGATTCCAAAGTGTTCCCGCCTGGCACTAACCAAGTAGCACGCAACATGATTAAAGGGAGGTGACGTCGGTGCGTAAATCAAGTCACCCCTCCCACTTCTGGGAATTTTACTGAGATTTCTTATCCCATCCCAACTGGCCGTCAGTATTACAGACGTCCTGCGGTAAAATAACATTATCCCACGTCCTCAAGTAAAACAAATCCTGTCCGAAGAGTCTTTTTAAAGACTTTGTGAACATACTCTCTTGCAGTGGCTGATATGAGAGAACTGCTTGTCTTTGCCTTTCCTGTTGGAAAAAGAGAACAGAATTACAGACCTCGGCAGAACTCGGCCGATACAATTATGCAAAGTATAATGCAAAGTATTATTATTAATATTCTCGGCATTTTGAAACATCCTCATCTTCGGTAAATGGAATGGATTACTCAAGAAGCTGACAAGACACAACAGTGGTCTCAACGTGTCCGACTTTACTACCAGCACGAAAACAGACACGCAGTGCCATTCACCTGGATTGTTTCTTTCCATTTCTGGTGGAGCAGTTTGGCCAGATTGAGATCCATCAGCACCGAGCAGTCGTCTGGGGAAAACTCACCTGGAGCAAGACAAATCAGAAGCGGCATTCGTATTTTCATGCTCACAGAAACCTGACTCTGAAACCTGAGAGAAACCAGAAATTGGTCACTACATCTACTGATTACCTGGTGAGATTCCGACGGGTCCGAACAGTTCAGTAAGCTGCAGGGCAAGCTCCGTAGGTAATTTCAACTCCAGTTTCTGAATGTGCATGGGAAAGTTTCCTCCCCGATCTTGCTTCTCTTTTGCTCTTCCCTTCCTCTCCTCCTTCCTCTGGTGTTCCTCCTCATCAAACTGGGCCAGCACTAACTGAATTATGGCATCTAAATCTTCCTGGTCAAACATTTCCTCGGGGGAGTCTGAGGTTGCTTCCTGAAGTCCAGCAGGCTGTTTTGCTTCACTTAATTTAGCCACAAGAGGAGACTGTCCCGCATCTTGGCCAGGAAGTGTGTCTGTGAAATCCCTGTCGCTGTGCTCCCCGTCCTCTAAAGCCTGGTCTAAATTTCTCACGTCGGGTTCAATGTGTCTATCAGAGGACTCCGTTCCCTCAGAACGCAGCCGCTCTTCTCCAGCCGCTAGAGGACTCTCGGCATCGTCTCTAAAAAGCGTTTCGCCCGAGTCCAGCAGCAAATTAATCGTCCACTCCACGTCCTGGTGACACTTGTCATACAAGTCTTCCAGCGTCTCCATGGGTACGAGCTTAAAGAAGCGCTGGAGGATGTTCAGACTTTCCTGTTCGCTGAAATGTTCTTTTAGGTCGCTCTCCTCCACTTGAGATCCTTTTTCGTGGCTAACGTGATATGGTACTCCATGCTGATCGGAGGACTTCCCTTGGACGCTGCTGTTCGGGACAAAACGAAAAGGGCTTCCCTCCATGATGACTACGTCCTTGATGAACGTGGGCTCGTTACTCTTCTGATGTTCAATTCTCCATAGCAAGGAAAAGTCAAGAGGGTCTGTTTGCGCCGAGGCACACGACTGTTGCGGCGGCAGGTCCGGTGTCTGTGGTGATGCAACTGGAGACTCTCCTAAAGCCGTTCCAATGCTTTTCTCATCTTTTACATCCGGCGCAGGGCACAGGTGGTCTTTCATCTCGACTTCTGGGTCACCATTTTTTGGGGTTCGTACACCTGAACTGGCATCTTCATTGTCAGACTTTCTACTCCATTGCTCACGTTGTTCAAGACTTTCAGACGGCCAATCTCCCACAAAACGCAGCAGTTCCGCATCTTCAGTGCAATCGTCTTTACAGACTTCCTCCTCCTCCTCCTCCTCTTGGTCTTCCCTTACAGAACTATCTGGAGGTTGATTTAAGTGAAGCCCATCTGCAAATCTTCTACACCCTCGTTCTTTCCTTACCCGCTGGGCAATGGAGTCCGAAAACGCTACATGCTGGTCCGGGACCCATTCTTCCGTCAGACCAGAGACTTCATTCGCGTTAAGATCGGCACTCTCTAATAGGTGAATGCAGGCGTCCAGGTCCCTGTCCAGCGCCTCTCCATCGAGCAGCTCAGACTCGAACGTCCCGTCCTCTTCCGAAACACTTTTGTGGGAGGTCGGCAGCTCCTCAGAGACATGCGATTCAAGCTCACATTTCACTGCGTTCAAAACGGGTGAAATGCGCGATTGTGAGAGGGAGCTGGAGCGAAAAAAAAACCCAGAACATGAACACGTACCCAGACCGGGATTGTGTATACATGCTGTAGACGTGCTGAATTATGAAGGTGAAACACTCACTGTGTTGGAGCGGTTTGAACCTGGTGAGTTTCCACATCCAGCTTGACGTCAGATTTTGGCTGGGAACTCATGATGTTCCACACAGTTACATGACGGTCCTGGTGGTCCAACATCCGCTGAATCTTTTCTTTGGTTACACCGTGTTTAGTGCGTCTGCACAAAATCAGCAAGTACATTTCATACGAATGCAGGGTTTCGGAAGAAAGAAAGTCTCGGGCGACGGCATCCAACATACCTCATTAACTCTCTTGGTTTGTGTTTCCACCAGGTATCCGGCTCCCGGAACAGAACTTTGTATTTGTGGTTTAGTGCCTTAAAAAAAAGCCCCACAGGTGGACCGGAGGTCAGTGCGTTGTATTTGTCTGTGTGTATTAATGCGCAACTTAACATCCCAAACAAGTTATAGCCGGTCTGTTACACTGGTCTTATAACTGGTCTGTTACACAATAACAGACCAGTTTCCCGACATTCTGATTATTCCCATTTGCTAAAATCACCTCAGAGCATGAAACAGTGACGCATTGTTGTAATAAGGACGTGAGGGTCGACCGATATTAGCCATTTTGCCGACTGTCGGTATCAGTGTTTAAATCTGACCACCACTGACATTAAGTAATTACAAGGAGCGCTACTGTGGCTCTCTTCTTTCTGTTCCATTTGCTCTCGACTCCCTGCTTGATTTAATGTCCCGCCCCCACAACAGTCTCCGATTGGCTATATGTCACACGAGTAGTAGATAATCAACGCTGAAGCCTTGTTCTCACTCACACCACACTCACACACGAGCGCAGCGCATTAAGTCTATGAGAAACGCGAGTGGACGTGAACAGGGGGAGAGCGAAGTGACTAGTCTGGGAAAGCCCCAGGGAAACGCAACGCGCACGCAAGGTAAGAATGTTTGAGGCTGAGATAGAATGAAATCACGAACGATTTTAGAATCCTGGCCGGACGCATTTTTTAGGTCTTGGGGGAGAAGAGGACGTCTGGTCACCCTAGGTAAATAAAAGACATGCAACGAATATGATAACTGCCATAAGAATAAAATAAAACAAGTAAAACAAAATAAAATAAGTAGCATCAAATGAAATAAGAATAAAATAGAATGACACAAAATATGATCAAATAATGGTGGTATAGCTGCAGTGACATCTTTGGGTGTAGAATGTTTATAATAACTGCAGTGTGTAATCTTACAATTACAAAAATCGATAAAGAAAATTAATCAAATATAAATGAAATCTAAACATTTCACCTGAAAACTTGATGATTATCTGCTTAACATCATTTTAGCGCAGCTACGATGTAGTAATTCTCAGACACAGCTCGATTTCCTATGCCGCGAGTTCGTACCGACAGAAAACGGTGTACACGATATGAGAGCTTGCCTTGCCTACGCTTGCTTCAAAATGACCGTACACCTGTTTTTCTGCCGTGCGCACGCTTGATAAATGAGGGTCAGAGTGTTTTGAGCATGTGTGTAGACAGAGTCACAAGATTTTGCTTGTACGCTACATCCACGAGGCGCTGTGGTGACTACTGCAAACCTTCATCCAAACCATGAAAACATATTGCTGTAAACAGTGTATTTTGCCACACAACAGAATAAACGATAGAGCATAATATGAAAAAACAAGACGTGTTCATTTCCGTGTCCGATAGATTTTATCGAAACGCAAAGCCTTAACGACGGGTCATATTAAAAGCGCATCCCTCCATTTCTGCAGTCACCTGTAGCTGGGCACTTTGCATACAAAACTCTGATCAATAAACAGCATTGCAAGAGCGACACTCAACTACAAGTGAAGTCCTGCAATGCAAAACAGGTTCAAGCAAATGAATTTAGGAAAACTGTCTACAGCGAGAAAAGCACACGCAAAAAAAGACATAATGGCTTACCATGGCAACATAGGGCTTCATTTCCCAGCATTGCATGTTAGTGTTGTCTATGATTATAGGGGTAAAGCCTTTCTCAAATGCTTCTTTTGCTGCGCAGGAGACAGAAATTCAAAATGTTGCATGGTCTGTCTGCAAACGGGTCATTTTTTATTCACGTAAACTAGACTCTCCTTGATGTAATGTCCTTCAAGGACATGATGCTGTCATCATATTTTCTCACCTCTTTGGTGGTTCCACGCATGGGCCTCCCCAAGCAAATTCGGCTCAAACCTGTACGTTCCATTTTGGACAAAGTATTCATCGGTGCTGCAGATCATGCCACCTGGATTGAATTGCAACATCTTCCTGCAGGGACAAGATAAAAACAATGTATACAATGTTTTCACTTTTACTGTCCTAATACTTGTACACATTTCTGCAAGCCAATTCTGTCCAAAGTTAATAACGTTTCTACATTTTGCTACAAAAATTCTTTCCGAGGAATGCGCAGAGATAACAGTGGCCTTGCATTCACGCAATTTGCAGGTTGTTCCGGCCTTATTTTGATCACTTGTCACCAATAATAATGGAAGAAATGGTTGTCTTAATGTACATTACCATCGCTTTTAAAGAGATCTAGCACAAATACATCAAATGCTATTTTTGTTACCATCAAGCACTAGACGAAATTAGAATTAGGCAAACTGTTCCGACCCTAACCCTTCACGTTCACCTGGCGAGTGTAGTTTTGCCCGATCCTGGAGCACCTCTGAGCAGCACCAGCACCTTTCCCTCCAACCTGAGCCTATTCTGTGGTGGATGGCTCGACGCTCTTGGAAAGACAGCATTAGGTCTTTGCAGATTTTGACTGACAGTACTGCCAGCCAGCCACTGGCCGGCGGAGGTGAGATGCCTGTTCCATGCGTTGGGGGCTTGCATGACAACAGGTGTGATGAAAGTTGGGACGCCAGCATGGGGCTGGAACTCCGGAGCCTGAATGTTTAGCATCACGGCTGGATCTCTCGTTCCTGGTGCTCGGAGGGTGGGATCCGAACCCTGCTCAGGTCTACGGTAAGCTGTAAATGCAGAAGACTGTACAGAGGTATCCTTGGTCAGGTGACTGAAGTCAACAGAGACATCCCTCGTCTCCAGATCTAAATGCTCAGGATCCAGTGGAGCATGATGAAGTAGGCTCTGAGAAGATTGTATCTGTGAGGGGGGATCCAACGAATCAAGAGAGTCCAGAGGCTGTGTTTTGAGAAAAGTTAAAATCTCAGGCTCTTGATTGACAAGAGAAGCAGTATCAGCAGCAGCAGCATGGTCCGATGCTGTCAAACTTTCCAGTGCTCCTGGGATGGGTTCTGGCTGGGCGAGTTGTTGGTCCAAGACATCATTCTCTTGCCATTGGCTACTGGCAGCATCTGACAGTTCAAGGAGCGCATCCATTGCATTCTCCACTGAGAAAGAGAGATATTATGACAGAAGTAAGATGCACTGATCTGTTATGGTTATCAGACTCAAATAATGATCAGTATTGGTAACAATAGACTTATCTATTCAATTCAGTTATTTTTATAATACTTGGGTAAATTATTTAATATACATAAAGTTTGTTTTCATTAGTTTGTGATGAAGTTTGCAGTAGCAAAAACCCTAACAAACATAAGTGAAAGTAAGTGATTATTTGTCAGTCTGAACACAGCACACCAGATACTGCATCACAACAAAATGTGACCTCTGCATTTGACCCATCCATCAAGGAGCAGAGGGCAGCACCCAGGAAACAGTGCTTGGGGACAGTACCTTGCTCATGAGTACCTCTGCAGTACTGTTACCGGTCCAGGATTCGAACAGAGAACCTTCCGATAACAGGGCGAATGCCTTAACTATTATGCTACCAACTGCCCAAAAAAGAATCTCGTAAAAGCCGGTAGTTATTAAATGTGAACAAATTATAAACATTATTCATAACATTAAAAGTCATGAATTAATACAAATGAAATAAAATAATGACATTATAAAATAAATAAACAAATAATATAAAAAGATAACTTATTGGAGTGATCTATTAAATAAAGTTATTTCGCATCATTTCGGATAACGTGTGATAAGTAATTACGACTTACGTCAAACACCTGAACTGTCTGTAAATAATACAGGCAAGTGAAGGTAAGTTCATTTTGTTACGTGCAGTCAAACCTGTTCGACAACCACCGTCTGTGTCTACGTACAACACACGTTTAGCAAAACTTTTCATTTACTACTCATTTAAATCCCCGTTTGTAGCTGCTGTTCGTTTTAAACTGAACAATTAACGGGCTCCACGGATTCGATCACGTGTGTAAACAGAGGAACCATTTTTGGCCTATTTCTTTTCCCGAACGGACGCGACGCCACGTTACCTTTAAACTGGGATTCGGAAAGCACCATGAAAATGACACTAGGGTCCAAGTGGGAAAACATCTCCTGCATGCCTTTCCAGATCTCCTCCTGGCTCTGTCCGAGTGTCCCGCCGTCGCGATCGCGAGCCTCTGCTGAAGAAACCTCGCCGTCGCCGGTGCTCCGCGGAATTCGGGCCGGACTCTGTGCGTTTTTCTTTTTCTTAGGCATTCCACCTGGCACAGGTCTTTTCCAGCGCACAAATTCGCCGTAAAAACTTTGTTTTACGCTAGGAAATGGAAACGAGCTTGATCGCCTTGGAGCATGACGTATAAAAACCAAAAAAAGTGTTAAAGGAGTGCTAAAAATGTAGCAGCGCCCGCAGTGGACGGATGCGAGATAACAACGCGGCTCCTTCATTGGAATTCGGGTGCAAAGTTTGGTCAGATGTAAAGAGATGCCCAAGAGATCAAGAGATGGGCTACATGTTGCAGCTCTTTGATGACATCATAAAGGCTGAGTGCGCGTTGCCAATCAAGACCAAACAAAGCCGTCATAACGAAACCTTTTGGCTCCTTTATGCGAAAGAACCCACTTGCCAGACAGTAGTTTAGACGGTTTAGATTTACTTCAGGAGCTCTTGGAATGTTCAAGAAAGGATGGATTGCAGTCAAAAAACTCAAAAGAGTAAAAACGATTTTACGGGGGTCTTTTTGCTTTCTCTATACATTCACTCTCGTTTATAACCACCCAAGAATATGTATTACCCTAGCCTAACATGTTTGTTTCAACTTCAAGCATATGCTACCAAACATCCTATATTTTTATATCCCAATATTTTGCAATGCCATTATTTTCATTATCGCAATTTTCATTATCATGAGACCTTGTACAAAGTCCATATTTTGCTATAGCTTTTATAATGTGACTGATACATGTATAGATAAAATATAAATATATATATAAAGTATATTTTATATACTAATATACTGTAGGTATACTTATATATACTGCTTATTCATAAAATATATACGGAGTATACAATATATATACTCCATATATATTTAATAAATTAATATTTTATTTTTTAACAACTAACCACATTGTCCTGGCCTTGATATTGAACGCAGCATTACCACAGTAGATTATCCAGTACTGTCATGTCAATAAAGTATCACGATGATTATTCTCCTAAGTACTTTTTAGAATGAAATGTTTTTAAATGATATAAAATATATCGTTAAATAGTAAAGATGCTGAAGTTGTTATGGCATTTTAACCTGTTATCGATCGATGTGAGACAGTCTTGGGATGGGAATGTCCAATTTGTCTCAATTGGCTCCCTACGCCCTATATAGTGCGCTAAATGTTTGCTTGAAGGAACGGTAGTCGCTCCTTAGGTAGTGCGCTCACAGTTACACCTGAGATGTAGCAGTCGCCCGTGTGTAAGGCGGGAAGCCGTTCGGTTTGGAACGCTCCCTAACGCCCTCCCGCCTGCGCTGCGCCGTTTAGACCGACGGGGGCGCCGCGGCTCCACTGTTGTAGAAGGAGGACACATTGAAACGGCACAGTGTATGAAAGAGAAGCAGCTTTGTGCCGAAACTAAAAAAGCCTAAAAAGCTCGAAAGCGACCAATGAATTAAAACAACTTGTTGGTGAGGTAAATGGCCGGGAAGGGGATTTTCGTCAAGTTATGAGTGAACTTGGGTTGTTGGGGTGCAGTTTGTGAGCTAGTTTGTTTGTGAGGGAAAAGCTTGCTGCCTTTGGAAATGCAGTTCAAGTGGGATGTTCGGAGAGATCCTCGCTGTGGCCAAGTTCGTTAGAAACGATGCTTCCCTACTGAGTTGGAGTTTTAAAGCCGAGCAAGTATAATACTTGTTATTTAACGCGACCTAAAGTTGAGCTACTTTCGAGTTGCGCCGAATTTAACATTGTTGTGGACTGAGGTGGATTTTTGCGAGCGGTAACTCTGGGGCTTTCCTTCTAATGTTTTAGCGCTTTGCAAATGTCAGTGCTTGGGTGAATGCTGGTAGTTTTGAGGCCTAGCGCGGTGATGGCGAGGCCTGGGATGTATCGCGAAGCTAGCTGGCTAACATTAGCATATAGCCGCTGCATTGTCGGGGAGACGGGGGGGCTCGCAGGTTCGCTTTTGCGACGGAATACTGTTTTTAGCGGGCTCCGCGCGAGACATTTACTTCCGCTGGGCGCTCACAAGGAAAGGCCGAATGAAATAAGCGGCGTAAAAAGTGCGCGGAAAGCCGCGAGTTCGGACGTGCCTCGTTCACTCGCTCGCTTCCCGGGCTAAAGGCAGCTGGGGTTAGCGCGTTAGCTCGGCGGCTAAGATTTGATTCGGAAAAAAAGATCGCCTCAAAATCGAGCCCCGTTGAACTGTTGTTTTCCCACCCATAGAGGCCAGTAGAGGAGCGCGCGGCAGCCGCGGGCGCCACATGGAGTTCCCACAGCAACAGAAGCCGCCGGCCGACGGCAAGATCATCTACCCGGTCGGCGTGAAGGAGATCAGCGACAAGATCAGTAACGATGAGGTGGTCAAACGGTTAAAGGTAAGTTGGATGTCAAAACAACAACAAAATGAATGTATAAATAAAATAACTCGGCGCGATCAAACATTAAAAAATATATACCGGAAACGCGCCACTGGAATAAGTGCAGTCATGAGTGGAAAATGATAAAAAAACTTAAAAGTACTGTGTCATATGAGATAAGGCTGTGTAGCCATAATAAATATGAGTTTGTATTTATATTTCACAAACTCAAGAAAACGATATTCATCAGAACTACTAACAGGCATGCAGATGTCAAAATAAACAGCTGCATCTTAATGAAACACACTGTACATTTGAATGAGTGCATATATATTCTTTGGTTGGGGCAGGTTACAGAACAGAGAGCACTAGCAGTTACTATTAAGAAAACAATATTCATCGAACTACTAAAAGGCATGCAACAAAAAAGGCAAAATAAACAGCTGCCTCTTAATCATAAATGATGGAAATGACAGGATCAAGAGATCTATCAGCAACAGCAGTGATTGGTTTGCTCACTTTAGCCATGGGCTATTTTGGCTTGGAAGTCGAACAGAAATATTGGAATTGCAATCTAGCTTTTGCTTTGGGCTCCTCTGTTTACATGTATTCAGATGTTTTTTCTTTCCTCTATGACGCACTGGCGGTGAATGGGTAATTTTGGACAGTGTACACTTGCTCGTTGTACATCAGATCTTTACCATGTAGTTAAGTACAATTAAGCTAATGAGAATTAATGTAGTAGGATAGACTGAGTATCAGTACGCCCCCTGAAGTGCAAAGCAAAATGCATCAGCAAATTTCTAGGACTTTTTGGGCTTTTCTCAGAGGAAGAGATCCCTCCCCTCTGAAGCTGACTTTGAATTTGTGGTACAAGTAGGTATGGAAATCATCAGATAAATTGGACAAATCATTAGTGAATTTATTTGCTTTTTTGTCCTACCATTAAAAAATGTTAATACAACTTGAATGAACAGCACATAAAATATTTGCTGAAGTCTGTCATTTCTAGGAGCTTTGCCAGAAAGTGCAAAGCCTATCAAACAGGGTTCATTTCAAGCTGAAAATTGAAATAAGAGGTAGAAAAAGCCAACACTAACTGGTCATATTTCTATGAATATTTTAATGTGCAAATTAAATGAGTATGTAAACCTTTTTAAGCGTGTTTTACTCGTTGCGTGCCGTAATTAAGGAGGTATTCAACAATATTGTGTTCAGCTGTTGTTTGAATTCGTTCTTTGGCTAGTTTCCTGAGACTAGACATATTTCTGCTAGACTAAATTTAGATGCGCGTCTGTATTTATTGCTTAGCTGAGAGTTATTTGGCAGACGTCAAACGTTACGATGGTTTCTTTATTCCGCGATATTGACAGGACTGGGTAAATATTGAGCTTCCTGGGGGACAATTAGCTGTAGATGTGCCAAAGGAGGGAAACTCATAGGGAATGACAAAATGTAAGACGACACAGTTGGTAGTCTCACGATTAGGGAGTTGGCCCTGTGATCGGCAGGTCGCCGGTTCAAATCCTGGACTGGTAAAGCTACTACTGAGGTACTTGTGAGCAAGGTACTGTCCCTAAACACTGCTCCCTGGGCACTGTCCACTGCTCCTTCACAAATGGATCAAACCCAGACGCCACCTTTCGTTGTGGTGCACTATTTGATGTGCTGTGGTGCGTTGACAGTGACACTCACTCACTTTCATCTGACGTTCTACTCAAGTTACTACCTTGTAACTACAAATTCCTTTTTTTTGTTGAAAGGAGCGGCTTAATCAGGTTTGTTCTCGGGAAAGGGGGGGAAGTGTTCACCTTCGTTAGGTTTTTAGAAATGAAAGTCAGGGTAAACAGGGAAAATGGGCACCTTGGGTTTGAGAGAGTAAAATGGGAGAGAGCGAAGCACTGAGCGTGGGGCAGAGCTGATCTGCTTCCTTTTGCTGAGCCTCGTCCTGGCTGCCCTTCCCCCACCACACACACACACGGTGCCGAGTGCGGCTCCACAGGGCCCTAAAACCAGACGAGTTTAGTGCTTGAGAGGTGGGAAGAACACTTGAAGCTTCCAAACGCTGAAAATAAGCTATCAGCATCATCACTTTTGTGTTTATACGCTTAAATTTCTGGGAGTTACTGTTGGCTCATGTCGTTTTGGTTTATGGATTGATTCCTTATGCTTGATTTCGGCCGTTTCTGCATGTTTGACATTTAACAGATTATTTGTATCACACTTTTGCCATTTCCTAATTACAGGAACCTTTCACTAGACCACCGCCACCCCCTTAAAATGAAATAATGTAAAAACGGGCATACGGTAGAACCAGCCAGAAATGTTTTCACAGCACAGAGCACCACAACAGAGAAATTCAGACGTGTGATTTAATTGAACACACTGCATTGGTTGTTTTATCAGTCGTTGTGATCTGTGATCCAGATAAGATTTTTAAGCTTTTACTTTCAGTGTCACGAACACTGAAGTTGCTACTAATTCTTTGGTAGTAACAGCAACTGTGTGTGCATGTGGGCAAATTATCTGTTAATATGCTTTGTTTATTTTCATAAGTAGGGTTGTGTAAAAAAAAAAAAAAAGATAAAAATCTTAAGTATCATGGGCAGTTAAAATCGACCAATTAAAAGAAAACAGACAGAAATGATTTCTGTGCCTCTTTTAAAATATACAACTGCAGAAAAGGGCCTGCATGAGTTTTGCGTTTGCAGCATTTGTATGTTTTCTTCGTTCCTTTTGCCATAAAAATTCAGGAGCTTGCTGTCGAGCTTCATTTAAAGTCGGTGTAGGTTCTCACTCGGCCAAGGACATGGCAACCGGACCTTTTTTAAGGTTCTTCAGTGGAGAAATACCTGGCACTCCTGGCCAGATTTGTTTTTTGAACTTTCAGATCTCCAGGAAAGTTTTGGAAAGGTCATTAACGTAACACCGATAATGTCGCAGTCTGAGAAACCATTTAGGGATCAAAATGATTTTCAGAATGAACGTTTTATACGGCAACAATATGCTGACTGTGAATTTATCTTTGTGGGTCTGTGTCTCGTTTTTTTTCTTCTCGCTCTCAGTTGGTAGTGAAGACCTACATGGACATGGACCAGGACTCGGAGGAAGAAAAGCAGCAGTATCTGGCTCTAGCGCTTCACTTGGCCTCCGAGTTCTTCCTGCGCAACCCCAACAAAGACGTGCGGCTGCTGGTGGCCTGCTGTCTGGCTGACATCTTCAGGATTTACGCCCCCGAAGCCCCGTACACCTCCCATGACAAACTCAAGGTTTACCCACATTTGTTTGTTTCCTCAACAGTGCTGGGATGATGATGGTGATTGGATAAGAGAGGTCTTATGGCTGTAAGGTTTTTTTGTTCTTGTTTAGGAAATTTTTCTGTTCATCACACGCCAGTTGAAGGGCTTGGAAGACACTAAGAGCCCCCAGTTCAACAGATACTTCTACCTTTTGGAGGTACGGCTAGGCGTTATTCTTTTGTTTCGTTTTGCTTTGTGCCAAAGATTTCTGACCGGCTAATGAAGCTGTTCGCGATTGACCTATGATGTTTGCTGTGTGCAGAATCTGGCTTGGGTGAAGTCCTACAATATATGCTTTGAACTGGAGGACTGTAACGAGATCTTTATTCAGCTCTTCAAAACGCTCTTCTCCGTTATTAAGTAAGTATCGAATGCCGTTTCGATGAGCGGCAACAACAATTTTTAAAAAATGTTTCTTGGTAAAGATTTGGAATATTGGCAAACTCCACCACATGTCTCATAGTAAAGCCTGTTGCATCGGTTTGTCCGGCGTTCTGACCCTGTTGGATTTCTCCTGTCTGCAGTAACAGCCATAACCAAAAGGTGCAAATGCATATGCTGGACCTGATGAGCTCCATCATAACGGAGGGCGACGGAGTGACTCAGGAGCTGCTGGACACCATCCTCATCAATCTCATCCCTGCACACAAGGTGACCGCTCAGCGTCGGCCAGATTCAGATTGCAACACACATTCGTTAGATGTTTGGCAGGCAACTAATTAGGGGTCCAAGCCCAAAGTGCTTATTTTCCTTAAATAGCGGTATCTTTGGAACTCTGCTGCACGCCAAAACCTCTGTGAAAACCGCTTCCCAGCCCGCGTCTGCCTTTTCTACTACACTGTCACGTGATTAAAGCCAAACCGAAGCGAGGCATCATCTGGCACGCCCACATGGTTTCAAACGTCATTTCGCTACCTACAGCCTGTTGCGGAGTTGGATCTTAAATACAGGGATTAAAGTTCTCTGTCACTACGACCTATTTCTGTCAGTCGGACTCAGTTGACTACCTCTCGTTTGCATCCCTGTATATCCCAAGAACCGTAAATCCGATTTCTGCTGAAATTTTGTATAAACAAACAAAACTAAGATATGGATTAAGGAAATAAACAATGTTGCTATATGAACCATGGTGACGCTAAAACGCTACATAAATTTCAGTTTGGTTTTTTTGCAATTTTTAAGGATATTATTGGCCGATGCCGATAACTGAGGAAAGTGTAAATGAGTTGAGCGTGTAAAGACAGTATATTGCTCGCCAAAGTTCCGCTACGTGCTCCGAAGCTACCACAGCGTCAAGTCAAGCGAGCGTGAAAGCAGAGTGGAGCGAGCATTTCGAGCGTAGTGCCCAACGTTTTTAGAAGAGTTCCCGTCCTATGTGGTGTGTTCCCTAGTTTGTGTAGTAAATATTGTAATTGTCTCTCTCTGGTGCTGTAGAATCTGAACAAGCAGGCGTACGACCTGGCCAAGACGCTGTTGAAGAGAACGGTGCAGACCATCGAAACCTGCATTGCTTCAGTAAGTCTGGTTAAGCCTTTTCTTAACTAGCGTGGTTGGAAATCATTAGACTTTTTCCTGAATTTTTTTAACATTCTTCCCCCCCCCATCCGTCCAGTTTTTTAATCAGGTGCTGGTGATGGGCAAGTCTTCTGTGAGCGATCTCTCCGAGCACGTGTTCGACCTGATCCAGGAGCTCTTCGCCATCGATCCTCTGCTGCTGTTCTCAGTCATGCCCCAGCTTGAGTTCAAACTTAAGGTTAGACTCTCACTCATAAAACATGGAACAAAGTGAAATGTTTCAACATTGTGGAAGTTGTGAACGTTATTTTTATATGATTGCGGAAAGATATCTAAAACGTGGGGCCCTAAAGCAGTGCGAGGTGCTTGTATACGCATTTTTGATACGTTCGCGAGGTCCATCCATTTTTTCATCGGTTTGCTTCCCCGTGGACTTGTAGCTCAAATTTCAACGCTTTACTACAGGGCCGGCGTTCTTCACAAAGCCATCAAATTGGTTGTAATTCGAGGGCCCATGGGCCTCTTCACATATCAGTAACTGTCACAACCCACACTTCTTTTTTTCATCCTTTTTTCTGTCGTTTATTTTGTCGTTTACATTTTCTTCCATAAAGAAAACATGGCATTCAGAACTCGAAAGCTTCCCTTTCTTCTTATGCCGCCTCACAGAACACGCATCCGAATCCGTTTTGACCCGCACCGGTCTTTTTCTTGTTTTTCTTTCCCCATTCATTTCGATGCATTTTAAGTCAGCGTTTTTCCGCATGGCCAGTTTGTCACAGCCTCAAAAGTTGAGCAATCACATTGGCATTTTCTAGTGGAAAGACATCTCGAGTTTCTTTTTCTTCTCCTGAGATCACGAGTTATTTTTCTCATGATCTCGAAATAACAAAAGGCGTCACAATCTCGAGAAAACGACTTTTGTTTTGAGATCCCGTTTTATCTTTCTTGAAATTTCGCCAAAACGTAATGGACCTTTGCCATGTGATCTCGAGATCCAGGCCTGGAATCCAGAACCCTCTGGGTTCGGAGCCTACCTCTATCCTACCACTTGGCCACCACCACTACCTTTGTGGTCTTCACAATGTAAAAAGTGCACACGATATTTTCGTTTCATTGCAGAGCAATGACGGAGAGGAGCGACTGGCTGTCGTAAAGCTGTTGGCTAAGCTCTTCGGAGCGAAGGACTCTGAACTGGCTACGCAGAATCGCCCGCTCTGGCAGTGCTTCCTGGGAAGGTATGTTTGGAACACTTCCCCCTTCTATGTTGGGACGAAATGACCAGGCGATTGGAATTTAGATTGATTGTTATAATACTTTGTCTCTGTCTTAAGGTTCAACGACATTCACGTCCCTGTGAGACTGGAGTGTGTGAAATTTGCCAGCCACTGCCTCATGAACCATCCCGACCTGGCTAAGGACCTTACAGGTGTGTGTGTGTGTGTGTGGACATCTTTTTTTGCTTCTTCAAATTTGTGATCCTAAAATTTTCTTGACCTCGGGCCTCCCCAGAGTTCTTGAAGGTGCGGTCCCACGACCCTGAGGAGGCGATCCGCCATGACGTCATTGTGACCATCATCAACGCGGGGAAGAAGGACCTTAACCTGGTCAACGATCAGCTGCTGGGCTTCGTCAGGGAGAGGATGCTGGACAAGCGGGTGAGATTCCTGGCACGCTTTCTACGGACCGTTTAAGGGGTGGGTGAATGTCTTAGCGGGATTATGGATGACTTGGGGATTAGGGACTCCATTCAGGGGCCCTATAAAGGTAGCACCAATTTTTAGGGTAACCGAAGATTTGAAAGAACCCAATCTGACTGTTACCTGACAAGCAGACACTCTCGTCTTTACGTGCTCCACTCTGCCTTCATACTCGCACTTGAGGGCGACTCTGCCCTTGCACCCTCTGTCGTCTGTGGCATCGCCCTCGTGCCCGCTGTCTGTGCCATCGCCCTCGCACCCGACCTTGACCTCATGTTATAAATGTCAGAGTTTGTCCATTCACTACTTTAGGGCCAAAAATTTACTTGAAAACCGTCCAGTCGTACACTTGGAGAAAGCTGCTTTGCTTTCTGTCAACAGTACATCTGAAAGATGCAGAAAATCGATACAAATCCGATCGGCGGGGTGATTTGCGTAGACCTTGACCGCTTTGACGGAGAAAGAAATGTTTTTTTTTTAATGCCGTGTGTGGTGTTGCAGTGGCGCGTTCGCAAGGAGGCAATGATGGGCCTGGCTCAGCTGTTCAAGAAATACTGTCTGCACCACGAGGCCGGCAAGGAGTCGGCGCAGAAGATCAGCTGGATTAAAGACAAACTCCTGCATATATACTACCAGAACAGCATCGACGACAAGTAAGAGGACCGGTGACAAACCCACACGTAACCACAGTAGATTTAAAATGCAGGTTTTACCAGTGGAGTGGAGTGTGGAGAAAGGTTGTAGGTCTTAACTTTCAACAAGGCTTATGTTACCTTATGCTACTTTCAATGCCCCCCTCGTATGTGTGCGTGTGTAGGTTGCTGGTGGAGAAGATCTTTGCCCAGTTCATGGTTCCGCACAGTTTGGAGACGGAAGAGAAGATGAAATGTCTGTATTATCTCTACGCCTGCTTGGACACCAACGCCGTCAAGTGAGTCCCAACCCACACCAGACGAAACTTAACGCAAACGTAACTCTGTACCGGGGGTCGTCTTTTCATTCTCTCCTTTCCCCACCCTAGAGCGTTGAACGAGATGTGGAAGTGTCAGAATATGCTGAGAGGACTCGTGAGGGATCTGTTGGACCTGCATAAATTGCCCACGGTGCGACACTCGACAACTGACATTTTCGCTTGGCTTTCGGTATCGAGCGGTAATACTGTCTTGATTCTAGTCCTCTGACTTGTCCGTACTTGTCTTTCCCCCCCCCCACAGTCTGAGGCGAACGTGACTGCCATGTTTGGAAAGCTCATGGCCATCGCCAGTAAGTAACCCAAGAGATTTTCTTTGCCCGTAGATCTGCGAATGTCTTCTTTCAAACCGCTGTTTTTGTTTCTCCCCCCGTCTCCACAGAGAATCTGCCCGATCCGGGCAAAGCTCAGGACTTCATGAAGAAGTTTAACCAGGTTCTGGGCGAAGACGAAAAGCTTCGCCTGCAGCTGGAGCAGCTCATCAGCCCGACATGCTCCTGCAAACAGGCCGAGCAGTGCGTGGTGAGTTTTGTGCTGCATCGACCAATAATTTGCCTCCTCACACACACACATGCGACAAGAACCTTCTTAGAAAAGTGGTTCTTCTGTCTGTTGATCTTTCGTTCTCTGGCTTGCAGAGAGAGATCACACGCAAGCTGACCTACCCCAAGCAGCCCACAAACCCCTTCCTGGAGATGGTGAAGTTCCTGCTGGAGAGAATCGCCCCAGTGCACATCGACTCCGAGGCCATCAGGTAGCTTCGATCACGTTTGCGTTCATATTTAAGCCTTTGTTAGTTCTCATCCAAAATCGGCAAACAGGGAGGGTTAGAACGTGGACTCTTGATTTCTTATGGTGGGGACACCTAGTGGTGGTGAGGTATTACTACAGGCACAGAAACTCCCATCAGGCCTTAGCAGTAACTGCTTGTCTTCGTTTGTGTGCAGCGCCCTCGTGAAGCTTCTGAACAAGTCCATCGAGGGCACCGCCGACGACGAAGACGAGGGAGTTTCTCCCGATGCCGCTATACGTGCCGGACTGGAATTACTCAAGGTGAGTTTTGGGGGAAAAAAAAAAAAAGGTTAGGAAACGTAAATCTTTACTACGTTCAGCAGTATTACAGCTCCCAAATGACCAGCGCTCTCATTTAGTCGACTTCTTTTTCAGGTTTTGTCGTTCACCCATCCCACCGCCTTCCACTCGGCCGAGACGTACGAGTCTCTGCTGCAGTGCCTGAAAATGGAGGACGACAAGGTGGCCGAGGCCGCCATCCAGATATTCCGCAACACGGGCCAGAAGATCGAGAGCGAGCTGCCTCAGATTCGATCGTACGCAAACGCGCGGCAAAAAAATAAAGGACGCTCGCTTGAACTGACTTTTTATTCACGTTAAATGTTATTTCCTCTCTCTCTCTCCATCTTTCTCTCTCTTTAGAACTCTCATTCCCGTCCTGCACCAGAAGGCGAAGAGAGGCACTCCGCACCAGGCCAAGCAGGCGGTTCACTGCATCCACGCCATCTTCCACAATAAAGAAGTGCAGCTCGCTCAGATATTTGAGGTAAAAAATGACTGATCCCTTCTAGAGCTTACTAGAATATACAAGCGCATTTTTACCTAGTGATTCGTGGTCAAACCCCGCTTCTCATGCCATAAAGTGGCTGTAAAAGACAGCGCTATAGTAAGGTGCCTTTAAGGCGAATTGTGGCACCTTTGGCGTTCCGTAGATATGAGCACGGGAGCGTTTTCGAGCCTACGTCCGCGTGGCGCCGTGGTGACTACTGCAAACCGTGAACCAATATGGTCATAAACTGTGTATTTTGCCACACCATGAAATAAAGGACGAAGTAAAATGTGAAACGATAGACATTTCAATTTCGTCATCCCCCCCGATCGTTATACCGCGCAGCCCTAGGCCTCTGCTTGGACTTGACTGAGACAAAGAATAAATTGAAAAGCTGCATGGTAAGCGTCTCATGCCCTTTGTTCCCGGCAGCCGCTTTCCCGCAGTCTGAACGCCGACGTGCCCGAGCAGCTGATCACTCCACTGGTGTCTCTGGGTCACATCTCCATGCTGGCCCCGGATCAGTTCGCCTCGCCCATGAAGTCCATTGTGGCCAACTTCATCGTGAAAGACCTTCTGATGAACGACCGAGTGAGCGCTCAGTAAGGTTTCTCTTAAAATCAGTACAGCTTCTCTTTCCTTCCCGGCTCACGCTCGCTTTCTCTCTCTCCTCCCTTTCCAGTCGGCGGGCAGCAAGAACGGGAGGCTGTGGACAGCCGACGATGAGGTTTCCCCCGAAGTGCTGGCAAAGGTGCGTGTTACCGTGTAACTTACGGCCTTGCAACAAAACAAAGCTGGTGGAGTGGTGTCACTTCTTGCAGACTTGAGCTAACATCAAAAAGAGGAAACGTACATCACATCAAAACAGTCGGTCCGCGTGTCAAACGGCAGAAAAATGCCCCAAGCAGGACAGGCGGCCGACGGCATCGCCTAATATGGTGGCGTCCAAGTCAATACGTAAAACAGATTTCTTCATATTTAACATATAGTCACTTCCTGCCATGTGACTCTCCATGTGCACTACCTAGTGCGTAAAGAGCGGTTAAGCCACAACAACCCCCCCCCCGGCGGCATGATAAGCGCGGCAATACGCGGCCCATATGCGAGCTCACGATCGCAAAGTGAGGCACACGCAATTTGGCCACAAAATAGCGGCGTATATTTTAAGACGGATGGCGCGGGCCAAAATCATCAATTATCAAAAAGCAAAAGCAAATATGATTGCGGCGTTATTGTGCATCCCTAGTAATGTGTAGTATCGCGTCATTCCACCTCGGCACTCCGCAGCCAGTTTGAAGAGCCGTTCGGATTGGTGTTTGATTTGGTCTAGTGGGATTCGGAGCTCTTTTTCCAGTGCCTATTCTTAGCGCCATGTCTGCAGATCTCTTTATAGAAGCACTTATTGCATCGGCATCGGTGTCGTCTCCCAGCTCTTCAACACGGTGCTGTATAGTGGTGCTTGTTCGCTCAGTTGCGCTGTGTGTGTGTGTTTGTGTTCCAGGTTCAAGCCATCAAGCTTCTTGTGCGTTGGTTGTTGGGGATGAAGAACAATCAGTCCAAGTCTGCCAACTCCACCCTCAGGCTGCTCTCCGCCATGCTGGTCAGCGAGGGCGACCTCACCGAGCAGAAGAAGATTTGGTAACGCAAAGTGGTTTTCAGAGTCTCGTCCTCTGTTTTTTACCACCTTACGTCTTGACCAACTCGATGCCCATTTCCCTGTGTGTTCCGCAGCAAGTCGGACATGTCTCGGCTACGACTGGCGGCGGGCAGCGCCATTTTGAAACTGGCCCAGGAGCCCTGCTACCATGACATCATCACGCCAGAACAGTTCCAGCTCTGCGCGCTGGTCATTAATGTGAGCGCTCCTTTCTCGTCCTCACACGCACACAGGTGTAAACACGTATGCGTCGGCGCTTATCCCTTATTCCCCAAAACCCTTTTTCGGACTTAGGACGAGTGCTACCAGGTGCGGCAGATCTTCGCCCAGAAGCTGCACGTGGCGCTGGTGAAGCTGCTGCTGCCGCTGGAGTACATGGCCGTCTTCGCTCTGTGCGCCAAAGACCCGGTCAAGGAGCGGCGGGCCCACGCCAGGCAGTGCCTGCTGAAAAACATCAGCGTGCGCAAAGAGTACATCAAGCAGAACCCCATGGCCCACGGTCAGCGCCCCAACATAAAACGAGTTATGATTTGTCTCCAGTTTAAAACATTCCCGCTCTATAAACATGCACGCTTTCCCCTCTCTCTCTTTATCTTTCACCAACTCCTCCAGAGAAGCTCCTGTCGCTCCTGCCCGAGTACGTAGTGCCGTACATGATCCATCTGCTGGCGCACGACCCCGACTTCACCAAACCGCAGGACTTCGAGCAGCTCCGGGACATCAAGGAGTGAGTGATCCTTCTGATCTAACTCGGTCGGCATGTGTGAACGCACGTGAAATCCCAAATCCACTCCCTTCCTGTTGTTCCAGGTGTTTGTGGTTCATGCTGGAGGTGCTGATGACTAAGAACGAGAACAACAGCCACTCGTTCCTGAGGAAGATGGTGGAGAACATCAAGCAGACCAAGGACGCTCAAGCGCCTGATGACCCCAAAGCCAACGAGGTAGAACAAAATTCAGCTCCAGTTGATTATGAAGGTCCGCCCGTTTTGGGTTTTTTTTTTTTTGATCGGGCTCTTGTGTTGGTTCGTAACAGAAGCTGTACATCGTGTGCGACGTGGCGCTCTTCGTCATCACAAACAAGAGCACGTCCTGTCACCTGGACTCGCCCAAAGACCCCGTGCTGCCCACCAAGTTCTTCACTCCGCCCGATAAGGTAATCCCACCTCACGTCAGGCGTCTATAAAGACGGTGTATTCCGACCGGGTGAGCGACTGTTTTAAAAAATGACCGGTGATTGTTTATCCTCTTCCTGTTAGGATTTCGCGAACGATAAGGACTACCTCTCGGCTGAGGCACGAAACGTTCTGCTGACGGGTAAAATCCAGGTAAACCTTTACTGCATCTCTGTTGTGTAATGTGCACCACCTTCTTTATGAGCAGCTGCCGGACACCTCTAACGCTTGGATGTCTCTCCCTTTCATAGCAACAGCCAAAGCAGACAGGAGTGCTGGGAGCAGTGAACAAGCCACTAACGGTCACGGCGGTGCGCCGGCCGTACACAAAAACCGCCGTCTCCAACAACACAGGAACCAACGCCAGCGCAAACTCGCAGCCCGTCTCCCCCGCAGCCACCAAGAACAGGTGCTGGGGCCTTTCCGTTACGCTCAGCCGTTTGCCAGTTAACCCTGTACTGGATTCGCTTCAACAAAACAAATGCCAGTACGACAAACAAGTTGTCTTCACCTTCAACTCAAAATGATAAGCAATTTGAAACATTGTGCTGTATTCTAAAATTACAAACGGCTTTCATACCGAAAAAAAAAATCTTTCTTCAGTTTTGGTCTCATTGTAGTGTGGGGGAATGGCTGTGTTAGTAAAATATCCTCGAGATGTGATGTATCTCTGCTCCAAAGTCCGCAACATATCGTCAATATGGGTTATTTTGGTGCCAGAATTCACAGCGCGCAGTGGAACATTCGCTCCCGTTCGCCTCTGCCCTCGCGGCCCCGTTCGCCTCTGCCCTCGTGCTCCCCTTCGACTCTGCCCCTCGCGCTCCCCTTCGACTCTGCCCCTCGTGCTCTCCTTCGACTCTGCCCCTCGTGCCTGGCTCTGTCTTTGCCCTCGTGCATGACTTTTCCATTACCTCCGTCCTCGACTCTGCATTTTACAGTTTTCCTCCTTTGCATTTACTACGATTTTAAAAAATTTACTCTGAAAAAGCTGTAAAGGGCTTTCGTCGCTGAACACAAAGACTCAAAATTGCTCAAATTGCACATTTGAACCTGGTTGAAGCTTCAGATTAGCACATCGGAAAAAAATTAACGTGGTATCCGTGTTTAATTAATTTATTTGCGCCACTAACATAATTATTCTTATTATTACATGTTACTGTTTGTTGCACTTGTACTCTTTGCGCCCGCTGTCTTACCACACCTTACTCCTGCCGCTTGCAGTTTTTGGTTTGTGCATTTCATTGTTTAATCTGTGGGCGACCATATTTAATTGCTTCAATTATTGTATTTGATGGCATTTCCTCTTGCCAATGAAGGGAAGTGAGCTCGGAGTCGTCGGAAACTGGAGCGAGGGAGAACGAAGAGAATCCCCAGATCGTGAAAGCCGAAGGAGGGAAGAAGGTAAACTGTTGCCACGGGCCGGTGCCGTTTCGTATCGTCGCATTTGTCTTTTTCAGCGAAAACCAACTTGACGGGATCTTGTCTCCCCCGCACCTCAGGAGGAGACGCCGGCCCAGGGCAGCGGGAGGAAGCGCGGCGCGCCGGCAAGTGACGGGACCGAGAACAGCGTGACCTCCAACCCCGCCAACGCCGCCACGCAGCCACCGCCCAACAAACCCCGCCGCGGCCGACCGCCCAAAAACCCGGCCGCCGCCGCCGCCGGTAACGCCGACAAGGAGACGAAGAGCCCAGCAGGGGGCGGAGCCGGACGGGGCAGGAAGAGGGCAACGCCCGCCCAGGACTCCACCTCTGCTGCCTCAGCTGAACCAATCAGTGGCAAGATACCAAAACAGCAACTAGAAGCTGACTCCAAGAGGGCGGGGCAACAGAGGCAGATTGACCTGCAAAGGTAGAGCTTACTTTGTATTTGTATCACAATTGAAATGAATCGTACAAATGACGAATTTGTCTTTTAAACGAACAGAAAAAGGACAAAACGGAAAAACTAAACGATTATCGTGAGTTGAAGGCCATGCGTCGTAGGTCGGAGTCCGCCCTCATGCCAATTTGACCTTATAACTAAGGTAAAATACTAAAATATGTTGACTGTTCAACTCGTTTTTAGAATCGACGTTATTGATCGTTATCGTAGCCCTAATACGCACAAACGTTGATTTTTCCAGATCGGAGTTTGCGCTCTGTAAAACATTCCCACTCCCGTTAAGCTGATTTATTTTCCGCACAACACTGCCCCCTACTGACGTTACTGCAGTGGGTCCCAACCTCTTTTTTTCGTGCAGTCTTAATTTTGGAGATGAGAACACTTTCATGACCCCCTTCTTTCCCTGCACACCCTGACCTTTGGAGCCCCTTTTCATCAACTTATTTACCTTAAACCGTATAAGTCTATTTTATAACAAGACCTATATCTTAAAGGCTACTTTTTTTTCTCCACAACAAACTAGGCTTCGGTCAGGATGCTTTCACACCTACAGGCTTTAGTCCGCTTCAGTCGAACTCGAGTTCATTTCCCCTCTTGGTGCGGTTCGTTTGGTCTGGTGTGAACACGGTAATCGCACTCGGGTGTGGACCAAAACAACCGCACCGAGACCCCCAAAAAGAGGTGGTCTCGATCCGAATCAGTTCGCGAACTCTGGTGCAGTCCTCCTGGTGAGAAAGCATACCGAACCAAAACAGGACCAAAGACTGCGAATCACGTGATATACATACCTGTTGGATCTTTGGGAAAAATTTCGCACGATGAGCATATCACCGTTCCTCCTTATTAATGCGCGCCACCTCCTGTATTTTTGCAATATGCGCCTTGGGCGAATGCAGTGCATTAATACGCTGTTTTCCAGCTGTAACCGCGCTTGATTTTCAAACGCAATAATTCGTCTAAAGTGATGAACGCACGAGATGTAGAAAGTAATCACCAGGGCGACAACCAGTCCACGTAGGTTCTCCATCTTGAAACAGTCAACACAGAATCTTCTTCCTGTATTTATATTTTTGTTCACGCCGCAAACACATCTGACCAGTAAGCGGAGAGGACGTTCTCGCGTGATTCAAAGTGACACCTTTTGGTACGCTTAGATTTTTTCCCGTGTGAAAACAAACCGAACCAAGGAGAAAATGCTACAAGTTTACAAAATGATCAACTGATTCAGACCAGAGCAAGCGTACTAAGGTGTGAAAGCATCCTCAGATAATCCCATACGAATTGCATGAGTTGCCATTTTTCACCAGCTCCCTGAGGGGAACAAATTAAAACTTGAACGTTGGGTTAAACGGGAGACGACAAGCGTTCGCTTACAGAGGGTCGCGCTTTGCCGTTAGGCGCCTCAGCAAATTTCGCCCCCTATCTCGAATTTGCTTGGCCCGTTGGCTTTCGCGCGTGCGTCAGTCGTGCCCATCTTTGTTGCCGTTGCGCCCCAGCCTGTTCTTGCGGAGAGCGGCCAGGGCACCGAGCCGACGCAGGAGGGGCGAACCCCGCCGCCCCAGCGCTTACAGCAGCAGCCAGGGAGACACGGAGAGGGAGCTGGAGTCCAGCCCGGATGAGAGAGCGAGAAAGCAACCGAGGAGCAGAGCAGGGACAGGAGTCAGTGAGTTCGCATCGAGGCAGCAGGCAGCCAGTCAGATGAAATATCGAGTTGTCTGTAAGATTTGCTTCAGAGACTTCAAATTAGGAGATTTTTAGGGACGCACCGATTCAATGTTAGTCCAGTACTGCCTCAAATAGCCTACTTTGGTGACACGCGATTCATTCTGTCCGCCTGGACGCGGGTCAGTCATTACGGTACATTGGGAATGTTTATTTAAACTGAATTTAGCATTCTAAATAATATAGAATTTTGTTCCATTCTGAGCGCAACACGCTCTAATCTCGTCACCCGAAGCTCGGGGATCTGTGTCAGTATTGCGACAGAAAAAAATGGGTCGGTGCATCTCATTTGAAACCGTTAACAACGGGATGCGCGACCGCTGCAGTCTGACTCCCTTCCTTCTCTTTTCTCTCAACTAGGTAAAGTGACGGCTCGCAGAACCCGGAAGTAGCGCCTTACCGCCGAAGAGAGAGGACACACACACACACACACACCCACCTGTCATACACTCGAACGCTCTTTTGATCCCCGATCCACACACACACTTTTCCACCTCTGAACTGTGTCCTATTAGCCCGAGGACTGACCTTTTTTAGGTTCTGC
Organism: Distichodus sexfasciatus; assembly: GCA_032718565.1. NCBI lineage: Eukaryota > Metazoa > Chordata > Actinopteri > Characiformes > Distichodontidae > Distichodus > Distichodus sexfasciatus. The sequence continues at coordinate 417,532 of JAVGVS010000165.1, read as the reverse complement.
TGTGTTACCTTTCATAGACACAAAGCCGCTCCCATCTTTTTTCGGTTCTGTTGCGTTAACGTTCGTAGACACACAAAAAAAAATGCCGTTCCATCTTTTGATGTTTCTGATTTTTCTGTTCTTTGCCACTGTTTGGAGCCATTTTTAAAAATGAATTTTTGTGGGGGGGGGGGGAAGCAAAAAAAACAACAAAAAAAGGTTTTAATCGACTCTACGGTTGCTTATTAAATGCCTGGAAAGATTGCCTGTTTCTCGTCCCTTTCTCTTCCGCTTCACTGCCGATTTTAGATTTTTAGCAGGGTTTTTTTCAAAAGACGGGATGATTTCGCGGGGATTGTGGCATGAAGTAAAATGAGATGCGTCAGATCAACTTAGCGAAGGGGGTAAAAGTGCCGTTTTTCCCTTCCTTGAGCTCGGTTCTTTACAGTTTCTATTTGTCTTAACTGTCAGCTTCGTTCAAAACTCTTTTGAGAAACGGATGTCTGGAGGGAAACTCTAAACTATGAAGCAAGTTAATGTTTTCCAGGAATAAAATACATTTTCTGCTCCTATTCCGTCAGTCCTTTTCAGCCCTCGCCCTCCTCAAGTGTAACAAATGAATTCACCTGCTTTATATTTCCTTGATGTGAAATGTCTGGGATTTAATGCCTTTTTAATGGCTTTATTTTCCTTATGCTGGGACGGGTCTGTTTTTTTTATTTTTAGCCTTTATATCTCTTTTAATGTTTTATTTATTTTTTTCTCTTAGGAAAGTTAAGAACCCTAGTGTTGCAGCAAAAAAAAAATAATAATTGCAAACAATAGAGACCCTTTTTCGTTTTTTTCCAAGCTTTTTTTTTTTATTCAAAGAAATATAGTTTCACAATAAATAACCATGCTTGTACGGCTCGTTCAAATTTGTCTTTTTCCACTTTTGCCAGAAAGTGTCCTCCGAAAGAAAAAGAAAGTAAGAGAAAAGGTTTTTGTGTTGCTTTTCTTTTTTTTTTCGTGCAATGTTCACTACAGGAAGACTGACCCTTCGTTTGCCTTTTATATAAAATACCAATTCAGCCATCAGCCGGTGCACCGTGATGACTAAATACTTCACGAAGAAAAAGTTATGTACAAATGGGAGATGTCTTCGTGCCCCTAAGCTAAGCTTAAGTTTGTTTTTTCCTTCTATGACTCAGGGAAAGAAAGAACGAGATTCCGATAAAATCCCTTTGAGCAGGCGTCCCATATGGACCATCCTGTTAAGTGTGTGTGTTCAGCTTTTACTGATGCAAAACAAAATAGTCGATAAGGTCAATGTTTCGCTTCGAACGTCGCTGCCTTTCTTAATCCCAAAGAAGCCTGAGCATCACTACGATGAAACAAAGCTTCGAGCAACGGAAGGGAGCAACTTTCAAGTAGCTTTGTCAAGACATCAGGAGGTCCTAAAACCTCCTCGTTCCTAAAACCTCTGAAGCTAAAAGCCAGCTTAGGATTCAGAAGTAACGCCAGAATGGTTTCGTCTGGCCGACTGGACAAGGCAGAAGATTACAAATGAAAACTGCGTTTTTTTTTTTTTTCTTGTTTTTTTTTAAAGCAGTTGGAAGAGAGACCGATGTTTTTTTTTCCTATCACATTATCTCCTGCTGTTTGTCTGAATGTAAACACACTTTGGATATGACTATTTACAAGTCCAGTCTTTATTTCACCCATGCCAAGCAGCGGCGCTGGTTTCGTTGTTTTTTTTTTTTTCTTCTTCTTCAGACTGGTCTAAAGTGTCCGCGTTTCGGGTGTCCGTCCGTTTGGCTGGTTTTGAAAAAATGTGTCGCCAGCGTGAAATGGGGAGGTCAAAGGAGAAGGAGGCTACCGGATGCGAAACAAAAGAGGCCGAAGTGTGAGCTTCGCCGTGTCAGCGTTCCACTACAACCAAGATCGACCGCCGTCTACTGGACGGAGACTTGACCTCGGCAAAAAAAGGAAGCTGCGGGCAGGCCGGGAGGAGACCGAGGTGACCATTGACACGTTTGCTCAGATGAATCCGTGGATGAACGTACGCCGGTAAAGGAGTGTTCGTTGTTTTTTTTTTCTTCTTTTCTTTTTATTCAGGGGGCGGTCTATGAAATGATGGTCTAGTGATGAGGAAGGATGGAAGGCTCAGTTGCAAAGCAGCAGTTCCGTCGCCGTCTCTACGTCCCACGACTTCGAGGACAGAGCTACTATTACTGAGTTCTGTGAGAGAGAGAAAAAAAAGAGGTAAAAGGATGAGCAGAAGTAGTGCAGTAAAAACTGATGGTATTAAAATGCCAGAACCTACTGAGAAGCACTTACTTTGTAAGCTGATTTTAACGGCTCGTGGCAGCAGCGTTAAATTCGTCTAGAGGCTTTTTCAGTTAATCGATTATTGTGTAGCACGACGTGAAGGTGGCAAATTTGGTTGTGTAATGACTGGTTTAACTTATTCTAAGGAAACTTGCTGTCTTAAAATATTAAGGGCTGGTTTCTTGCTCATGGATCAAACCTAGTCTTGGACTAAATTGTAGTACCAATGGAGATAAACCATTCAAACTCAAAACTAGTCTAGGACTAGTGTTAATTGCTGACTTGGAAATTGGCTCTAAGAATTGTAGGTTCATCACACGGGAGTGTGTCTCACAAATTTAGACTATTCTGGAAAAAGATCAACTTATGCCCTCTGAACGTTATTTATTTATTTTTTAAGTAATTCTGGTGATTTTAATTAAAAAAGGGTAAACCTTTATTTCACTGAACATATAATATTTAACGATTAATATGTAATACTTCAAAAAACAGCATCTTTATGATGGCTTACGGCTCATAAAAACCACAATTCGTCCAAAAAATGATCATGACAAGTAACATCAATGTGGTGTGACATAGAGGCGATCGACCCATGTCCTTTTTCACGCTGTTGTCATTTTCAGATGCGCTGGCCATTCCTTTTCACTCTCTCTGGAGCAACTTTGGGTTAAAGGTCTTTCTCGAGGACCCAGTGGTGGTACTTCTAACAGTATCTACTTAACATAACGCTGTGACGCAGTCTAACTTTGAGTCGCATCCTGTATTACAACCGAGACAAGCTGCACGTGTGAAATGTACACATTGTGAGCAAAAGCCGAGTTCAATCTCGCATCTCTTAAGCACTTGCCTTGTCGAAGCCCATGGCACACAGCTTGTCGATTTTGCGCATGTATTCGGGACTAGAGGCGGGAGCGCCGGCGTAAACGTTGGACCACAGCCTGGCCGTCTGTTTGAACATCTCTGGGTTCTGTTTATACTAAAAGACAAGACAGAGGACCCTTAAGCCAACCGAAGTTTCTGAAGGAGGGAAACAAAAATCTGAACTGCTATCCAGCTCGCTCACCTGATTGGCTACTACGGCATCCTGTGGGTCGTCCGGCTCTGCTGCGGCTAGTAAAGCCTGTAGAGACAGCAGTACCGTGCGCAGAGTCATTGCTGCCGCCCTGAAGAGAAAAAACGTGTAACGCTTTTGTTGTATTTGAGGCACTGACCTCATTTTTATGCAGAAAACGCCTTACATCCCAAACTAGGGGTGCGATGCCACTCCAGATATTGAGAAAATGGGCGGAATGCGGAAGGTGTGAATATGCTGAGGTGAGGAGACGTTCCCTGGTGTACCACAGGGCAGATTTCGTTTTAAAAAGTGACGGATCCAGCCGTTTGAGTATCGGACTGATAAATGTATTGTATCTGTGCATCTCTAGTGGAGACAAATTTTCTTTGTGGCGGTTTGGGACGTAGAAACTATCAAAACCAACCTGGCAAACTGTCAGAGATTTCTACAGTGCTGGAATCAGGACAGCTCCACTGCTGCCATAATTTTGAGGTATTCCTTCCAATATATTAGGCAACACGTTAAATAATTAACGGGTTAGTGTCCCTTTTACACTGCGCCAACCGCTGCTAAGAATTAACTCACCCAGACTGAGCGCCAGGGATAAAACCATACGGAAAGTTGTGTGGTTTAAAAACCCAGCCTAACGTCTGTTTAAGGCGGTAAATTCTACTTCAACAAACTCAACCAATATGCAGAAGTTGTTAGGGCTGCCCTGCTGAATGTCGATTATTCAATTAGATACAGAACTACGTGTTCTGCCGGTCTCATTCTCACCATTGGTCTTTCAGAATGTCCAGACATATAGCGCCCGTCACCGAACTGATGTTGGGATGCCAGATCTTCGTGAGGAACCGTACCTGGGAAAGTGGGAAGGAAAAATAAAAACATCCATACTTTGCAATTCAAACCTTGCTATATCCTTCCACTAGCACTTGAACTGGGGGACTGTGAATGCCATCAAATGTAAAAGTTACCTTTGGTGGATTAAAGGGGTACGTCTCGGGGATCTTAATTTCTAGTTGATACCTGCCCCCTGTAGGGAAAGTGAAAGCAGTTGTTAAATGTCTGTAAGTGACTTCTTCACTGTGAAACGACCCTCTTGAGGGGAGGGAAGGAGCAACAATGAAGTATGCCTTGTTGGAAAAGGAGTTTGAAAGATTGCGGTCTCACCCTCGTACGGCGTATCCGGAGGTCCTGCGATCTCCCCTTTCAACTCTGTGAAGTTTTCATCCACCAGGTCCACCTTGATCTGATTTTTACTTGTCTGTTTGGGCAAACCAAACCAAAAAAAAACACCATCAGGCGATATGCTGCATGACGATCCAGAATGTATCACTTCTTGGCTGAGAGATTCTAAGCAACCTTGGCGGTCACTGTCAATCAATACTGGGACAGATCCGATTCTAGTTTATAAATGTGACTAGACCCAAAACTAAAACAGAAATGGTTAGACATGCAGAGGGTCATGTTAATGGACAGCAGGTAGAACAAATCTATAGTTTCAACTTCAGTTATGCCCTTGGCATATTTTTCTAGAAACAAGCACACCCAGTCGAGACAGAAGTTGGAGATGAAGTAACATTTTGTTTTTAAATATCTCGACTTATATTTCAGCATCTGCACCAGCTGTCACTGGTTTAACAGGCTAAACTTAGACCAAGTGCAGATACAAGTGACACGGGTTTTAACAGGCTGCCTGCCCCTTTGTGACAACTAGTTTTAGCATATGCTTATGGTTATGGTTTATTAACGGGCTAACGTAGACTCCCTTGTCATAACTGGTACTATCTTGTCCCGACTAACACGAAGAGCTGGCTAACTAGCTCAACGCTAAGGCAACGTTTCTTCACGTTTTGCCCTTCTTCTTCTTTTGCTAACGCGACTAGCTGAAGGCTAACTCGCTTCATCTACTCTCCCTCAGCAGGCGCTATGGTAACTAGCCGGCTAGCAGGGAGCAGCTGGATGCTAAGCTAACTGTCAGAAAGTAGGCTATGTTCCATTCGGCTTTAAGAGACACGCTTCAAACCTCTTCGCTTTTCAGCACTTCTTTGAACTCGCGTTTGATGCGCTGCACCGCGATGTTGGCCATGTCCGTCCCCCGTCGCGTCTTCCTGTGTGTGTGTGTCTGTGTGTGTGTGTGTGTGTGTGTGTGTGTGTGTGTTACTAGTCTAGCACGTATCTCAACACGGCTACCCGCTCGGCTTCCCCCTTCACACCGCGTGTGTGTGTGTGTCAATCGGAACCATCGTCCCCTACGTAGTGCGCTACGTTCTCTCTTAACACGGCGCATTGTGTAGTATACAGTAAGGAAAAGACTCCCAACATTTAAAACACAGCCAGGCATTATAGTGACAACAAATACGACCTCGTATTAGGGCCATTGCAGATAAAGAAAGAAAAACAACACCAACAAGTTGCTACGTTAATCTTGGAATTTGTGAGTATTTTCTTGCTCATTGATACGGAAGAGGATTAGGGCCACAAAAAGGGTCATAGCTTATTCTGAGAATAAAGTCAGAATTCTGACTTTAATCTCACAATTCTGACTTTAATCTCACAATTCTGACTTTAATCTCACAATTCTGACTTTTTTCCTCACAATTATGACTTTTTTCTCACAATTCTGACTTTAATCTCACAATTCTGACTATTTTCTCACAATTCTGACTTTAATCTCACCTTTTGTTTAATTAAAACAATTATCCACAATCTATTTGTCATCCATTGCATGCTTAGTTTAGAATTACACATCTGTAAAATGGCGTTGAAAATATACATTTTAACCAGTTAAATTTTTACATTTCTTGTGGTCGAAACACTATCAAATGCGATAGTGTTCCACAATCTTGTATTACGATAATCACACAGCCCAAAAAGAATCGCTCCCTGTTTAAGAAGTGCAGCACAAAACGTGTGAAAATCCACTTATGAGACTTAAGGTGCGCTACATAGGAAACACAGAACCAAATGAGCACACTCTAGTTCTCTTTAAGTCCAATGCTTTCTGGCTAAAGATAAAAACATAAAAAACCCATTTTGTCAAACAAACGAACGCTGAGGCCCACACAAGCTCAACAATGACAGCCTAGAAACTGACCAGAGCTCTCCAACACAGAATTACAATACTGCAGTTGTGTATTGTACTGGGTTGGTGATATGTGCACAAAGTATGTGTGGCGTTACATGAGAGATCCAGAAATGCTTTACTCTTCTGTAAAGGTGCAGTTGATGGAAGGTCAGAAAATGTAATTAGATATAATCGAATGAATATAGATGAGTACAAAAGTACCCTCATACTATTGTGTACTAAAACAGGAGATTCTTGATTCTCTATTATTAATGGTATTGTATCACACATTGCTTAATGAAATAATAATTCATTTGATTTAGATACAAATTGCTGTTTGATGCCTGGCGGACATCAGAGATATTTGGTCAATGTGCAGTAAGAAATGATGCAACTTGTTCTCCAGACCTAGTTTATCAAGCCAGGAGGAGTATGGCTATTACGTATAGAGCACCTAAAACCAATAAAACCAATTCTAGTAAAAGTATATATAATGTTATTAAGTAATTAATTAACAAGTCTCCCGTTTGAATTTTTTGTGCTTTGTAGTGGGACAAATCTAATGGCAAAAGAATGTTACGTAAAGATGCATTTTCTGTTTCTGAAAAAAATAGTGGCAAAAAGGACTTTGTCTAGTTGTCTAGCGGTCTAGTTTATTCATAATATTTCCCACCTATAACTAGAGATGTGGGGGGAGATATTTTACTTCAATTACTTTTAAGGTATTTGCATATATCCATTATTCATAAAGACGACCAAATCATCTGGAAATGTTTTGAGAAATAAACCAAATGAAATCATTTTTAGGAGTGAAACTGGATTGCATGTCCAGACCACCTGCAGTGCCAATGCGGGTCAGCAGGGGAAGCGCACCACCGGTTGAAAACCTCCGATATAATCGATTATGATTATGGAATCGTAGACGTCTGCATCTCGGTATATCGATTACGTGATTAATTTTAAAAGTCCATCTATAACTACCTGTAACAAACTAGTCACGCACATGTAATTAAGTAGTTCTTTTGGGTACTTGTACTTTTAGAGTTGTATTTTTAGTTTTGGGTAGAAAGTAATTTCTTCACTGCTTCACCACTTTTAAAATGACATTTTGTTACTGAGTGCGCAAACAATTTGAATTAATATTCTAAGCTTTTCATAAGAAGTTAGGTAACCTGGGTTCATATGTGATTATTATAGTGCCCACATGAGCCACATCATTTTAGTGAGACTTCGCAAACAAACAAATAATTATTGGATGCGGAATATCTATTCCATGAATCAACTACTACTCTGAGTAGTTTTCAAGGAGAGCACTTCCTGCTTTTGCTTAAGTGCTTTTAAACGCCACTAATTGGACCATTGCTTGCGTTAGGGCATTCAGCCTGTGATCGGAAGGTCACTGGTTTGAATCCCAGGTAAAGGCACCAAAGGTACTGTCCCCAAGCATTGCTCCGCCAGCGCTGCCCATGTCAGCTGCCCACTGCTCCTCCACAGATAGGTCAAATGTAGAGGTCACATTTTGTTGCGGTGCGCTGTGCTCACTTTACTTTTGACTTGTTATTGAGTATCATGGCAGCAATGCAACAGTACAATACTTAAGTACAAATCTTAAGTACTTCAGTGATAAACACGCTCTCTCTCACACACAATCTCTCTGTCTCTCGCGAGACTAGCGACGTGGCTGCTGCTCTTTCGCCTCCTGCATGCCTGAACTAATGCAAAACAAAACACAGGCGGAACAGCAACCGGATCTCCGGGCCTCCTTCCAGCAGGCGAACCGAGTGTGTGTGTGTATATGTGTGTTCGTCCGAGCTTCATATCAGCTCCTTGACCCTCGCCGCGTCCGTGATCTGAACCGCGACACTAATCCAGCGCTGTGCCTGATGTGAGAGCGACAGAGGCTGCAGCTGCGGCGTCGATTCACACGGTAACAGACACACACACGCGCATATTTTACCCTCGCGTCCGGGTCACTTTGTTTGTTTTTAGGGCTTTGTCAGTGGTCAGTTTCGCTCCCACTTTTTTCAACGCCCTTTTCTAAAGTGGACAGTTTTGCTGTGTAAGTAAGTTGGTTACACACTTTTCCCGTGTTAGTCGCCGAGGGATTTTTTTTGCCGTGCTTCTCGAAGAGCTGCGCTTCTGCAAACAGTAATATTCCGACTTTTTTTCTCCATGTTCTCAGCAACGAAAACCGACTTTGGAGACATTTTATACGCTGTCCACAATGGGAACTCTATTTAGAGACGTGTCCAACATTGTTTGCATAAAAAGAGACAAACATTCCCCGACTTCCTCCTAAAGGTTGGATGGTGGAGAGCTCGGGATTAAAAAAGTTTTCTAACTTTTATCAGTAAATTATCACATGGAGTCACTCGTGTTTGTTCCTGTCCATCTGTTTATTTTGAATCTTTCCTGTAAATACGTTTACTAAACATAACTTCTGACTCTTCTAACATTGAGATATTTTAACATACTGAACCAGTCCCATATAGTACTTACGTATTTTTACTTCGTTACTGTACGTATTGTTTGAATTTATTTGAATGCTAATACTTTTTATTTTAAGTATTAGTAACTTTCACTTTCTGTATTAAATACAAATACTTATTTGTATTTTATGGTCTTCAGTACATTTTAACTCCTTGTACTTTTACATCCTAATTTTGTCTGAAGTAATAGAATTTCTTTTTGTTTCTTTAGAAAATACTGAAGGCATTTTATGATGGCTCAAAATCTTGCACAACAAGACTAAACATGTTCTGGTTCGTCCTAGCCAGCGTGTTGGAGATTTCTGGTCTTTGATCAGATTTGGAAGAAAAGATTTTGAAAATGAGAAAAAAACAATAGGTTGAGTCAGATATTTACTAATACAAACAAAGTAATATTAATAATTGAGTACGGCTAATGTCAGATACGTCAGTACTTTTACTCAAGTAGTGTTCTAGTGGATGAACACTTTTACTGGAGTCAAGAAATCTTTAGTTTTACTTAGGTATGGGTTTCCACTACTCTATTGACTCACATTTCTACTCTTTTATTCACATATTTATGCTTTTATTTCCTCCGTGTTTATCATTTGTACTAGGGCTGGGCAATATGACCTGTAAATAATCCCGATATTTTGCGGTAGTGCTAATGTAGTATTGTGTGTATATATACTTTGTATAATCAATATTTTGAAATCTTCCACCAAACACATTTTAACCGTTGATGTAGGAAATCACATTAGTCCATGCAGCTTGTCTGCATATAATTTTCACTCTTTTCACAGGCCCATGCCCTCCGGATACAAAAGCTCATCTCACTCACCTAAATGTGTAACCCTGTCTCAACCAGGAAAGTGCATTAGGCTGCCGGCTTTAAGATTTGTGTGACAAGTTGCAAACAATATGTGCAATAATACTTTACTACTTTACATAACAGGAGTTGACTGAAGGTTGTACTGTTCCGGTTGTGTCAGATAAAACTATTGAAATAAGACTCCCAACTGTGTGACATGTCGACGACGTCACGTTCTAGCTGTGTAATCTACTCATCGCCAGCTGCGTCGATTTTAGAAAGGCTTGAGGCAACCTTATAGTAAACACTCCTCATGATCAAGTGTAGCATAGCGTTAAGTCTGGCGTGTCTGCTGGGATAAAAACAACACTGACTGTGTGTTTATGTGGGTTTGCTTGCTTTCCAGAGCGATGGCAGAAGGAGGCTTTAACCCCTGTGAGTGTATCTGCTCCCATGAACATGCGATGAGGAGACTTATCAACCTGGTGAGAATCTCTTTCTCTTTTTCTCTCATGCTTTCTCCTTTCCGCCCCTCTAAGTCTCATACCTTCCTCCTTCATTCCAGGCCTCTTATGACATAACCGAAAAAGAGTCTTCCTCTTTTTCTCATTCTTATTTCCCGCTCCCTTTCTTTTTCTCTTCTATGGAGGGTCACCAGATCTTGTTTTCCCAAGCGCTGGAATACAGATGAGATAACTGACACAAGATATCTTTCCACAGAATAGCGCTTCCTTCCCAGCTAAGGAGGCCAAGTTTGATCCTCTGCCTTTTCACAGTCTTGTTTTCAGCTTCTTTTCTGGCCTTCTAGGAGGTGAAACCTTAAGCTTGCAAAGCAGGAAGTTCAGTGTTTTCATCAGGCTTGGAGCCAATTATTTTTTGGGTTTGATGTCCAAGATACGCTTCCAGTTGTTTTGCGTTGCCAGATGGCACTGCTGGGCATTGTGGAATCTTTTCTTATTGTTAGACGAGAGCTCTTGGTTGCCTCATAGATTGGAAAATTATGAAGAGGAGGGTGTGCAGCAATGACACATTGATAAGTTTGATAAACGTATCAATGCACCAGTAGAGGGAGCTAGTGCTTTACATAGGCTGTTAATGAAGCCTGGCTCTCTTTTCTAACCCTGCTGTACACCAAAAGCATCTTCTTCTTTTTTTTATTAAAGGCACAAATATTTAGATAGTCCGCTTTGTAACACTGGTGTAAACGATTCATTTCTCATGCCAGAGATTCCTGGCACGTTTAAATGTCTGTTAAAAATTCAAATAAATAAAATAGTGGTACCTTAAAATTTGAAGTTACATCAGCCGTTACAACAGCTTCTCTTGTTGGCACGCGTGAGGGGAATCGCCATAAATTCCACATTCTATAACCAGCACGCTAGATTAATATTACCTAGGTATTATTAACCCAGTTTGGGTTGAATTAGGTATAAATTAATTGTTTAATTTGAGTCGAAATATCTTTTTAGCTCCCTTGTCTGTCGTCCTCAGCTGAACGCGCGTTTGCTCTGAATCGGTATTCATCCGCCACGTTTATATATACACGATATGTTTTTCAGTTTCGCGATACATATTTTCAATATATGTTGTAATATACAGTATTCCTGGGTGGCGTATTATCACTCTTAAACAGTAATAATTACAACATACAGTCTGATATCTTCACATTTTCATTCCATAGAAGTAATTTGACCTAAGTTGTAACCCTGACAACTCCTAAAAGTTAGTTGAATTTTCTTATCGTTTTCAGCCAAGGTAAATGAAAGAAGTCTGTTTTATGGTTTATAGTAGCGAGTTTAAAATGAAGCTTTCTTATCTGTAAGTTACTCATGAGTGATGCCGTTTCAGTAAGAAATGATCTGTTAACATGTATCGGACTGATATTTTGTTGTTCTTGTTCAATTTCTCTCCAGCTGAGGCAGTCCCAGTCGTATTGCACAGACACAGAATGTCTTCAAGAATGTGAGTCCACTCAGAAAACATTTGGACAAAAATACTTAAAGGTCAACAGCTCAATCAGTCCTTCAATACTGATCACTTTATGGCTCTCACCTGACCTGATGTTATTTTAGGTGGTGACCGTTGCTTACATTGTTAAAAAAAATGAAGGCATTGTTCAAGAATTGTGTGGCCATCACCCTGCATGGCTAAAGACTATGAGACTGTTGTCTCACCTTTTTCTGTAGGGCCCCCCCTTTTATAGGAGGCCCTCTCAACCCCAGTCCCGATTAATCGCGAGTGTAAAATACATTTTCTTAAACCTAGAACCTAGTTGAAACCAATACATACATTCATTATCGGAGCCTGTCCCAAGCCAACACACCACAGGGCACACACACTCGCACAATCACACACACATTCACACCTTACTGGGCCACCCAGGACTCGAAAGCAGGACCTTCCTGCTGTGAGGCAGTAGCGCTAACCAGTGCTGCCCGAAACCAATACAGTAAATGATAATTGTGTGGTATTAGAGTAAAGATCTGCGGGTTAAGGAATAGTAAGAAAATAAACAGCTTATTTTTTAACCTGCCATTTCTTTATGTCAGCTATATATATCTTTAAAAAGCCTCAGCATCAGCAGTGGTAGTGTCTGGGGTTGCGCTTGCATGTAAAAATTGCTGTTGTGTTTGTGCAGTGCCCGGCCCTGCTTCATCGTCAGGGGACGATCTGACTCTCCCCATGATAATTATGGGCTGGATGGTGCTGGTGCTGCTGCTCTTCGTGCTGCGTCCGGCCAGCCTGAGGGGTCCTCGAGCTTCCAACAAACCCACCGGCCCCACCGCGGTGCGCCTTTAAAATCTCTTTGTTATTTCATCTCTTAACGTCATTCTGTAATCTGTAATTAATACTGAGACATATTTTTGAGTCTGTGTATTCAGTATCACTTAATAGATTTTACTGCACATCATGGCCACGTTATTAGAAACTCCGCAGGTATTGTCCTGCCCATTTTTGCCTTAATGATTTCAAGGGGACGTTTTTCTGCAAGCTAGCAGGTCAGTTAAGGTCTTGTGGTCAGAAACTGACCTGTGGTAAAATCCAGTCCAGATTGTGCCACAAATCCACCGGCCACTGAGTAACAGAAACAGGGTTTTGCCCACGGAAGCTGGCAGGTGGTGATATCACCTCTTTAGCATCAGTTCTCCCAAAGAAATTATTTTAGTACTACACCTCAGTAAACACTAAGAATTCTTGCCTTTTGTTTTCCACCAGGGTCATGGCCGAGAGCCTCCAGCTCCACCGGTGGACTAGTGACGAGGGTTCCAGAAACCTCAACGCAGCCAACTTTAACCTCTAACCTTTAAGCGTTTGACTTGACCTCAACCTGATCAGCTCTTCCTACCTATTACTACTTCTGTATGATAAATTTGTCCTTCACATTTACTTTCTGACTCTCACGGCAAAGCATTCATTCAAATGACAAAGTTCTGGAATAAGGGAGAGAGAAAATGAGTCTTATTTTGAAGGACTGGTGGTGGATGTTTTTCTTGATACTTATATTCTCTAATGCTGTAGGGGAAGGGTTTTTTTTTTTAATTCAAAATAATTTGCTCATTTTCTCATACTGTGGTTCAGGTTTTTTTCCAAGTCATTACACATGGTGAAATTATTGGGTGAGAGCCCAGACCTTAATCCTGAGCTAGGCATGATTCACATTAAGGTCGCCAGTTACTGATGCGAATGTGTCTGGTTTCTTTTTGCGCACATTCGGTTCCAAAAGACAGGGTGGAGGTTGAGGTTTTGGCACATTCCGCAGTCACTGTGTAATCCCAGACCCCTCTGATGTCAGAACTCATGAGCTCAAAGCTTTACTTTATGCACGTCAGAGGCCAAATAATTCTCCAAGCATCGCTCGACTCGCGATTTATCCCATGTTTTCACCCCAACATGTTGTGAAACCTGTTAATTATCAGAGTAGCATGGGAAAAAGTAACTTTTTAAGCTGTATGACTTTGCTGTTGGCCGCCACTGCTACGACACACATTGGTGGGGCTCACAAGTCAGTGGTCAGACTAACGACCATGTTACTATGATGATGATGAACTACATGTGGGTCATTCTAGTCTAAATAGAACTATGATGAGGGGATTTGTACATTTTAAGACAAACGGGATTCTTGGAGATTTGTTCTTTTACATATAGATTTCAATCACAAAGAGCACTTTTTAAAATAGCACACGTTCTGAGATTTTACGTTTTGAGGGGAAGTGGATATTTATTCAGTAGCATTTAGTATGACTAATGGATACAAAGGAATGTGTTAAATGTTAGTGTAGCATTAACCCGGTAGCACGTGTAAGAAAAGACTTGTCTAGAATATAGGAATATTTTTTGTGTAACTTCACAATGCTATAGCCATGATTAATATAACTCATAACTCATATAACTCAAGGTATAACTCATAACTCTGTTGGTCAAAATATTATGCAACTAACTTTGACACCAGCTGAGGTCTGGCCAAGATTCTTCTTGGTAATTCTTAATTGTTACTGATGATTTTCCCACTTTCTGCATCATGTAAAGGCACGTGTAACGCCTCAAAACGAAAGTTTACTTTAATCGACTTTTTTGTGGAAGCGGCACCCTAAGGGCTGTCATTTCTGGATGCAAATGTGTGTCTATATACACTGATTTATGGATTTACTGAGTGCTCTAGAGCAAAAGGGCTTCAACTATGCACTTTTGGTTACTGCAGAGAAATTAAAAAAAATAAATCTGAACTATATATTGTGTGTGTGAGGGGGTTCTGGTCACTTTTTGGGGGACAGGTGTCCTCGTTTGATTTTTGCTGATATATATCGTTTGTATGACTGCAAAAATGTCTTGGTTAGTGCAAAGAAATAGATTAAAAGTATCTGAACTAGATCGTGAGGGTACCATAGTAATGGGTGTAACAATACATCGATCAAAATCAGTAATCAATGAGCTCGTAGCTTTGATTCCAAAATAAAGCCAATCAGATATAAGTATAGTAACTGAACTTGGTAACTTTATACAGGATAACTTTACACTGAACAGGATGTTTATTTTCATTAAAAAGAGACTTCGTTTCCATGTAAAGGTTGGGCTCAGGAATAAAAATGTCAAATATGATGGTTGCTTTCTGAAATTTTAAGGGGCAGCCATAAACTTTTATTGACAACAGTAATCATTGTGCATCAAATATTCAACAGTTTGTTATGGCCATTTTTAAAAAAGGAGTTTAAGTCGTAAATTTAAATAACTGAAAAACAATAGGGTGTTCCCCGAAATCGTGGCCATAAATTTGCGAGATCAAAAGCCTAAATTTCCGAAATTAACGTCACAAATTTCCAAGGAAAAACACGGGTATTCTCTGAAATTGTAATGCAAAAAAACAATTTCTTGAAAATGTGAAACCTTAATCCCCGAAATTTTGACTCTTGCCTCGCATATGTATGACTAATCCGTTTTTCTCGTAAATTTATTTTATGTTCTTAGTTTTAAGCCTTCTTTCAGCTCCAATTGAAAAGTTAATCTACAGTATATACGCTGTGGTAGTTGTAATATGCCTTAATCAGAAGCTGGGACATACTTTGAGGAAAAAGCTCTCAACACAGCTACTAATCACTCAGTTCTCCTGTTTAAGTGATCATTTAAAAGAAATAGCTTTTAGAGCGTTTATTTGATTTTTCAAATAAAATTGTTCGCTTAGTCTCTATGCGTGACTTCGTTCAGACGGGGCGGACTCTCGTATTTGCGTCAAACTGAATAGTAATCACTGCATCATCATTCTTTTTTCCTGTCTTCCTCTACACGTGGCATATCGTCGAAACCGCGGACTTTTCAGCCTAAAAGTCCGACCAAAGCCAAAATACAATACAAAAGCATTTAAACTCGACTACCGTATATGTCTTGAGGACTATATTACCAAGAAACTGGACTTCGGATAAGAGGTGTAAGTCATCAAGAGCCTCAAATAGGTTCAGCTGCCTTGGAAGCAAGTTCCTCAGTGCCATTAAATATCGTTTGTTTGAACTCTACCAGAAGAACGCGAACGTAAATCGCACGTTCAAACTTTTATTTTGCTTCCTCCCCGGAAACGAATGTTCTGACGCGCTTTTACCTAGCGGGTGGGTGTGTGTTCGCGTTTGTGTGTGTGTTTGGGAGCGAGCGAGTGAGTGTGTGTGTGTGTGTGTGTGTGTGTGTGTGTATGTATGAGAGTGTGTGAGTGTGTGGGAGTTGTGTCGGTATTACAACAGTTATATTCATGAGGGTTGGGAGCGCTGAAAGAGCAGTAGTGAACGGTCGGGTCCCGACGTGTGGCTGCTGCAGCTCTCCTCCTCCTCTTCCTCTGGTCGGATAAACGCCTCATTATTCTACCTGTTTTCATTTCCATTTGGAAGAGAGGTGAGAAAACTTAGTCCATATCAAACTTACTGCTTATTGTATACGCTATGTTGGCGTGCTTGAAAAGGCCTGTGATTGCTGAAAGACTTGGATTTAAATGGTCCTAGCGGTCCTTAATGTGATCGTGATCGTGAATGTGGGTGTGGATTCGGCTTCAGAAGACAGGAGGTTCTGCGCACACTTAAAACAAATCTTAAACTTTACTACTACCACAGCTACTAAAGACTGAGTTCACCTGGTTAAGTTTCTAACAGTTAGAAGGAGAGGCTGACAGGACATTTATTTTTGAAGCCTTCTACCGAAATCTCTACTAAATCACGGCCACGATGCGACTCGTATGCACCAGGTTAACATTAATGTTCTCTTCAGTGTTTGGATATACTTATGTATAGCTTCAAAATGGTAAAATTGTTGAATGACAGGAGCTTACATTCATAAGTAATATACTGTAATATGGTGTAATATTAGTATAATAATGATGTACATTAGTACTTGGTAATATTCTCTCTCCTCTCTCTCTCTCTCTCCATATATATATATATATATATATATCTCCGTACACTAACTCCATTGTACTGAGTGTATGTGAGGCTTGTAGTAATATGATCATCTCCCAAATGGCAGTGGTCAGCCCGAGGAGCCTCCTAGAGTAGGGCCGGGCTGCCTGCGAAGCACTCAGCTGGCCAATTAGAGCCCAGGTCCAGCTGTCCAGATGTGGAACATCTGGTTGTGAGGGCTTTTGTGTTGCTTGAGGTTTTAAATTGAGCCACAGCCTCTAACAACGCTGCAGTTAAGCTGTGAACAACTTTTGCTTAGTCTCCTTAACTCAATCTCTACACCACTAAACTTTTTCAGGTTTTAGTCACTACTAGGATTCAGACTCCAAATCATAAGGTCATCAATACAGAGTTTCAGTCGCTCAGACCACTGTGCCACTACCCACTTGCCTTTATTTTGTAATAACAATATCATTTTTCTCCTTTTGAGATTCTGTTTCTTCCTCCATCAGTATCCAGCATCTCGTTTAGGTACATCATGCCTCACTGATATTTTCTTCATTTATTTTATCAAATCACACAGTTCAGGATGACGTTGTGTGCAACCTCTTCCTTGAGCGCATCCCTTCTTGTCTCTCTTCTCGCTGCAGATGTTTCAGATTAAGAAGATCTGCTGCATCGGAGCCGGGTATGTCGGGGGGCCAACGTGCAGCGTGATCGCCAGCATGTGTCCCGAGATCATGGTGACCGTGGTGGACGTGAACGAGGCCCGAATCAAAGCTTGGAATTCGGACACGCTCCCCATTTACGAGGTAGCTACTGTCCATGTGCCTTAGCAGTTCGGGGCTAATTCAAAAACGTTCGTTTTGTAGGGAATTTTAGGGATAATTGCCGTGTAAAAATAAATGACGACTGGGATTTTAGTCACTGAACGAGTTGTTCTGCCTCAGCTTGGATTATGTATTGCTGTATCTGACGAGCCTAACAAGAGAGCCTTTATTCCTTTCTCTCTCCTCCCTCCGTCCTCAGCCAGGTCTCAACGAGGTGGTGCTGTCATGCCGCGGCAAGAACCTCTTTTTCTCCACTGACATCGATGGCGCCATTAAGGAGGCTGACTTGGTCTTCATCTCGGTGAGTCAGGACTCGTGAGTGTACAAACTGCTGCAAAGGCGAAACCACATTAAAACTCTCTCCCTACTAACAGAAATTGAACAAATTTAACCTGAATATTAATTGTTGGTACAGAAGCGAGTTGGTGAGATTGTGTCATGACTAAGGTAAAAAATTGAGTGTAATGCAAGCGTGGTCATGACTTTTTTGGGGCAGTTGATAGCGTAACAGTTAGAGTGATCGGAAGGTGGTGGTTTGAATCCCGGACCGGTAAAGGTAATCATGAGCAAAGTACCTTCGTCAAACATTCCTCCCCAATGCTCCTTTACGGACAGGTCAAATGCTGAGGTCTCATTTTTTTGTGGTGCACGCTGTGCTGTGCTGTGCTGTGTTCACAATCACAAATAATCACTCACTTTCACTTTGTAAAAACTGTCGCATTGTAGCCGACCAACATCCTGAGTCAAAATAGTAAAAATGGTCAGTTAATCATGATATTGATTTGTGGAAGTATCACCCAGCCCTAACGAGTGGGCAACTTGGGTGCGACCTTTCGATAAATAAAGTCCCGCATCCGAATTCTAAAGCCGTCCAGCCCAGAAGTTAACGCCGCCGTGCCGTCCTCGCAGGTCAACACCCCCACCAAGACGTACGGTATGGGGAAGGGGCGTGCCGCCGACCTCAAGTTCATCGAGGCGTGCGCCCGCCGCATCGTGGAGGTCTCCGACGGCTACAAGATCGTCACGGAGAAGAGCACGGTGCCGGTCCGTGCCGCTGAGAGCATCCGCCGGATCTTCGATGCCAACACCAAACCCAGCCTCAACCTGCAGGTGAGTTGACATCTTGTGTGCACGTGAGCTGGGCGATTCGTCAAAAATACGTTCAGGAAGCTCTAATCGTTGTAGTCGATTGTTATTGTTTAAAGTTTTGGACTTTCCCCACTGTGAGTTCATAAACTCTCCGTTTAAAAACTTAATAACCTATTAAAATAAATAAAAAAAAGTTCAATGTCTGGTCACGGGTCCAGTGAAGGAGCTGGCGTTCTTGGCCATAATCCTGTGTAAAAACCCCCCAAAATAATCTGTTACAGTAACCACAGTATAGTTTTCTAGTCGGTGACAAACTTTTCACAACCCAACCATGTCCATACTACAGTGGGACCCCCCCGAATCTGCTTTGGCTGGTACTTCTGTTTAGAGTGGTCTCAACGTCACTGGCTAACAGCCCGCTACTCTGCCGTCACAACTAACAGCAGATTTTTGAGGGCCGTTATCGATACCGATTAGTGCAAGTTAACGTGGCCGATAACCTATATGCCAAAATCTGAGAAAATCTGTCAATTTTTTTGAATTTTACAAACACAGAACTTTAAGTATTTACAATTAATAAAGTTATTTCAATAAACATTTTACATTATTTTAATTTAACTCTAAATAATATTAAATAAACATGTTAGTGACTAGGGCTGCAACAACTAATCGATTAAATCGATTAAAATTGATTTTTAAGATAGTTGGCAACTAATTAGTTGGGTCTACGCTGTTATACACATACATACTGTGGCTACCCCTAATGTGGGGGCAGTAAGCTAACCAAAGCCGCAGTGGCAGTAAAGCACCATTAAGCTGGACGCCGACCGGCATTTTTTGCAATGTAAACACGTTTGTTAGTGCGCAGAACTCTTACTCTTTCGGTCACAAAAACACGCGCTGCGTTTGTTAGCGCACGCGGCTCTTTCAGGGAAGTCATTCACTGAAAAGTTCCAGTTACAGACAAAACTCACGTTTAGCTGCTAAATAACAAAAACAACCAGCGTTCGACTTACAATACATCCATTTACTTGATATTTTCAGTGATTATTCCACGTCTCCCCCACGTTATTGTTATGCGACTCTCATAAGAAATGAGTTATAGGCCAAAATGAGTCCAAACTGGCAAAAAATGTCCCAAACTACAATATTTCTTCAGTTTCAATTAATTGGATTTTTTTCCCCATTTTATAATGTTAGATAGTAAAAAATAAATATAGAAAAATAGAAACAGACACTTTGGTTTATTCAAAAATGCTAAAAATGAAATTAGTTTTCCCTTTTATCAAATTAATAATTGATTAATCCGAAAAAAATCATCGGCAGATTAATCATTTATCAAAATAAACTGCTATAAACAGGCGAAAAGGTACACAATCTCACAGCACAATAGCGAAATTCTTTCTCTCGCGCGCTCGCGCCGCTAGCATTCTCTGAAGCTCAGGGCGCAGTCCACCACTAAGAGGGTGAGCAATCAGCATCTGGTGGCGCAGCCAATCCCGGTCGAGGTGATCCGCCCCAAGAATTGAGAAGGCATGAAAAAAGAGAGGAAGAACAACCAACCCCCTGGCATGTAAACACTACTGCCGGCGGGCTCATATGAGACGCAAAAGGTGCCACAACTCGCCTATATTTGAACTAGCGTGACGGTAAAACATCCATTTTTTTAACAATGTTTTATTTGTTAAAAACGCGGCTTTTGGCCGCACTCTAGTGACTTGCGATCAGAGTTGGCGCTCTAATAAGGTGCCCTCTAAGGCCAATCGTGGCCTCTTTGGCGCTCCATAGATCAGAGCTTGAACAAATGCCGTAAACTGTGTGTTTTGCCCCATCACAAAGCAAACGAGTGAAATATGAAATGATCATTTCTCATCCGATAGATTTTGTTACATCGCACAGCCCTAGTCACATATTTGAGGGTGACTGCATGGTTAAGCTCCTCAAGCCTGTTCCTGTGTCTCGGCAGGTGCTCTCGAACCCGGAGTTCCTGGCCGAGGGGACGGCGGTGAAGGACCTGAAGGAGCCCGACCGAGTGCTGATTGGAGGAGACGAGACGCCGGAGGGTCAGAAGGCCATCAGGGCGCTGTGTGACGTCTACGAGCATTGGGTGCCCAAATCCCGCATCATCACCACCAACACTTGGTCCTCGGAGCTCTCCAAACTGGTGTGTTGAAGTGTGATATGTGGGAACGATGAGAAAAGCCTTGTTTGATTTTTGCGGCTTTGACTGACTTGGCAGCTGCATCAATTTTATAACGACTAATGCTGTGTGTATGTGTGTGTCAGGCGGCGAACGCCTTCCTGGCGCAGCGCATCAGCAGCATCAACTCGATCTCGGCGCTGTGCGAGTCGACGGGAGCCGACGTGGAGGAAGTGGCCAGGGCCATCGGCATGGACCAGCGCATCGGCAGCAAGTTCCTCAAGGCCAGCGTGGGTGAGTGTAGTTTGCCCTCACGCCCAGACCTCTGCTCACCTCACCTCCTGAAACTGAATTCCAGTGTGTGTCCTGGTGCACGGCAGGATTTGGAGGCAGCTGCTTCCAGAAGGATGTGCTGAATTTGGTGTATCTGTGTGAGGCGCTCAACCTGCCCGAAGTGGCCTCCTACTGGCAGCAGGTACGAAGCCGGACTGAGACTGAAACTCACTTTGGGAAGTTAGAAACGACTGTGCCCTTTCATCTTCACCACCTTCACGGTTCACATTACAATAACACATCCCAATATTATATTTTATTCATATTTCTCTTAGCCCAAAACGCATTGAGACGAGAGAGTTCCACAGCGCACTCAGAATTTGGTTAATGTGTTAATTGACTAACTCTTTAAGTGATCAGCCTATTTCTGTACTAAATGTGTTTCAGAGAAATCTTTACATTTTTTGTTTGAAGACGGCTGATTACAAAACTTAAAACTTAAAAAATTTGTCTATCATTCCAATATAGTGGTAACTAATTTTTCTAAATGACAAATATGTTTAATGGCATCGAGAAATATAAGAATGCAAAACATCGGATATCGGCAGGTGATTGACATGAACGAGTACCAGAGGAGAAGGTTTGCATGTCGGATCATCGACTGTCTCTTCAACACTGTGACTGGCAAGAAGATTGCACTGCTAGGCTTCTCTTTCAAGAAAGACACCGGAGACACCAGGTACACACACACACACACACACTCACACACGTAATCGTTAGTAAAACAAGATCAACACGTGGACAGTGTCCTGACCTCTGTCCTCCTAGTGAGCAACGCCTTCTGCCTGTAGATTTTTACTTTACACCCAAACACACCTGTGCGACAGACTTCTGTTTGGTGTGCAAAAGGTGGCGCTTCTTTCAGTGAACATGAGCTTTGGCCATATTAAGGTCTCTCTACCTTAAACACACACACACACACCTATGCTCTGTCTAACCTTTATCCAGACTAAAAAGCAAACAGCTTATGAAACTTGTTGCTGCATCTCCCTACTTCAGCATGACTCATCATTTGTGTTTGATTGTGTGTGTGCACTTGTGTGTTTTCCAGAGAGTCCTCCAGCATCTACATCTCGAAATATCTGATGGATGAAGGGGCCAAACTGCACATTTATGACCCCAAAGTGCTGAAAGAGCAGATCGTTCAGGACCTGTCGCAGCCCAGCATCTCTGGAGACAGTCCACAGAGAGGTGTGTGTGTGTTCGTTCACTCGACCTTCAATAATAGTATCAGACTTCCACCCTTACTGGAGGGATAAAGTTGCTCTGTTATCGTGCTTTCATTTAGGACAGAGGTTATGCTGTGTGTGTGTTAAACAGTTTAACCGTGTGTTCTAGTATCTGAGCTGGTCACTGTGACATCAGACCCGTACGAAGCATGCACGAGCGCTCATGCGCTGGTGATTTGCACAGAGTGGGACATGTTCAAGGTACACACACAGTTCACATTGTCAACTGTAACTTTAGCTCTAAACAAGATGCACCGTATCAAGTTAGAATAAGAAAAACATCAATGCTTGCGGAACATAACTTGATCATTTAACTTTTTTGTAAATCTTGCATTTTTTACTTCCCAGGAGCTGGATTACGAGAAGATCCATCGAGACATGCTGAAGCCGGCATTCATATTCGACGGCCGCCGAGTCCTCGACCACCTTCACCCACAGCTGCAGAACCTCGGTTTTCAGGTGTGTGTATAATCGGTCTGTCTTTCTCTCCCTTGTTTTCAATGCATGGCCAAGTAATTCTTCCTTCTTGCTTGTGTAGATCGAGACCATCGGCAAGAAAGTGACCACCAGACTCCCGTTCACCCCTTCAGGTGGAGTTCCACGAATCACCCTGGAGCCTCCCACCAAAAAATCCAAAGCTTGATATCCTTGCACACACACACACACACACACTTCATGCTTCCATGGTGTACCTTCACTGAATGTCTTTCTAAGAGAGCCAAAGTCCAGAATTTTCATTTCTTTCTTTTTTTTTCTTTTTCTTTTTTACACATTTCAGAATATAGTACATCTTTCAAATTTCTTGTTTGCCCACAAAACCTCTGCTCGAAGAAACCACCTACAAACATCTCGTCGGCAGCCTCGACCTGATGCGAAACAGTTCGCCTTTGTGTAATCGAATCCCGGCCTACCTAAAATCCATCGTTTCGCTTGTCAAAATCGACTTTTAGCCAGGTTTTAAGAGTGGATGAATAGAGAAGCTGAGATTAAAAATAGCATTGAAAAAATAACTATTGCACTGAAAAGTATGTTTCATTTTCTGATTATTACATGTAAAATCTTTTTTTTTTCTAGATTGTATGGACCATGTACTGTTTTCACTCGTCTGTTTTGCTAGTGTTTCTGTATCCAAAGATCTATTATTGGCTGTGTCCTGAAACGTTTATATCACAAGGAGCCATTCAAGGTCTAAACCTTCCATTAATAGTATTTGATAGAATTGTGTTTCTCCCACAATTAAGTTCCAGTATTGTTAGGGACAAGTTTCATTCAGTTTTTAGTGTCTTAAACTACACCTCCTTATTCAAATAAACATTTTTTGTGGCACTCGTCCAGTTAGAATTAGCATAGAATCAAACGTGTTCATGGAGAGCAAGGAAAGAGCTGCAAATGGTCAGAATGCCCTCAAACAGCAGTCGTTAAATCTCTAACATCAATGACGACTCAGATGTCAGTAAATAAATCATTCGACGTGGAGTAATTTCTCAGAAGGTTTGTCTTTGACAGTCATGATTCATGTCTAATGTTCAGTGATTGTTGGTGTAAACGAAACACTTTTTGTATGGATTTATACAACACAAGTGCTTATGGACTTATCAATATGGACCAATGAGTACAATGGAATTTTCACACAAAAAAAATAAAAAATATATATGCGGACGCGTGGTTTCATTTGACGTTTTATTAACCCCATCCATCTGTCACTTGCTCTCCGCCCCCCCCCGAACTTTGTTCCAATGGATATCGGATACAATACTCTACGTCTTTTTGTATTCTTGTACAGTCAGTGTAGTAGTATTGAACATTTGTGCAGTACTGTACTAAATAAATCTCTCTCGACTATTAATTCTACATGATTTCCTGTCAGACAAAGTGGATAGCGGATACAATACACCATCCTTCTTGGTATTGTCGTACAGTTTGCGTAGTAATATTGAACATTTGTGTAGTTCTGCACTAAATAAATCTCTATCGACTGGTCATATTACACGATTTCCTGTCAGATAGCAGGCAATGCTAGATATTATTGCGACATCATTTAGCTTTCATTCGGTGCTAGAAAACATGAACATATCTATAATAAAATGTGTCTTTTTTGGAATACACGACCCACAATTCGCCGTTATATCTTCACCAGCTGGGGGCTTAATTAAAGCCCCTCTCGTCGGGGCAAAAAAAACTGAAGCGTCTTCATTCCGCCGTGGTTTCTGCCTTTTGCTTCCGCAGCAGCTTCTTTAGGAAGAACTCGCCTGCGAGAGAGACGGAGGTAAGTACAAGCACAAATACACGTGTGTGTGTGTGTGTGTGTGTGTGTGTGTGTGTGTGTGTGTGTGTGTGTGTGTGTGTGTGTGTGTGTGTGTGTGTGTGTGTGTTAGTGTGTGTTACCTGCTTTGTAAGAGGAACGCACTAACGGTCCGCTGGCCGTGTAGATGAAGCCCATTTCCTCACCTACTTTTTCCCAGTACGCAAACTTCTCGGGAGTTACGTACTCCTCCACCTAAACACACACACACGCCTCATTCTTAATCCTCACTCATTTTTAAAAGTGAATTTCAGTGAGTGATTATTTGTCATTGTGAAATTCATCCTCTTTCTCGTTCTCACTCAACGATTGTGTTGTAGCCATAATAATAATGACGCGTAATTCGTTGTTTCGTGTGAGTTCATACATTTTCACGCCTTCGTGGAGTAAATATGCCGCTTTCTAGGTAAGTTTCTGAATGGAGTTTCTGTCACAAGTTCGACAAATGTGCAAATAAAACGAAATTACTATTGTTATCAACGAAATCGCTGGGTGTGAAGGGAGGATGAAGGAGTGAGGAGTGAAACCAAAGCCTTGTAGTCTGAGGAATAATAGCAAAGCCTAAAATGTACACCTTTTGTTCTCTCTGTCCAAATTGTATAATATTCACAACGCTAACGTACGCGCTAAAGGAGTCAGTGCGTCTGTTTTACAACCAGTGTTGGGGAGTAACGGAATACATGTACCGGCGTTACGTATTTAGAATACAAAATATGAGTAACTGTATTCCGTTACAGTTACCGTTTAAATAGGTGATAATTAGAATACAGTTACTTTGTTGAAATAAATGGATTACACGGCAGTCTTTTCCTGTTTCATATGTTAGGCTATCCCCTCTCTAGCCCCTCTCTAATTTTGGTAATTCCACGCATTGTCGGAAATCCAAACAAAACACGCAATAAGAGGCTCTAATGTAAGCGTCCTGTTAATGTTGGTGGCTCAGTTACACAGTGGACCCGGAGCCAGCACAACAGAGCCAGCAGTGCCCGGGCAGGAATGCATTTCTTACTCGGAAATTTCGACACCACTTCACATTTAAAGAAGAAAGGGATGGGCGAAATCCGACTGTGCAATGCAAACTCTGTTTGCCAGCAACCAAGCTGCTCTCAGCGTCAAAAGACTCCACCTCCAACCTAAAGAAACATCTGGAAAAACTAACGTTAGCCTACTGCAATATGTTGTCTATTCAGGGAGATTTGGGCTTAACAGCCAAATGGTAGAGAAAAACAAACAAGAATTTGCAGGATGTGATTGCTACATTCATGTAGTTGTAAAAAGCATGACAATATATTAAGTAATCCAAAGTATTCAGAATACGTTACTCACATTGAGTAACTTAACGGAATACGTTACAAACTACATTTTGGGGCATGTAATCTGTAGTGGAATACATTTTAAAAGTAACCTTCCCAACACTGTTCACAACGTTAATTGCGCTGTAGTGTAGCGTACGATCGTTCGTTACCGTATATAACTTTTAGGCGTAAAAGAGCCGTAACAAAAAAAAGTGTTAGTAACAGAAAACTGTAATATGACTGTGGTATCGAAAAAAAAATAACGAACGAAAAACTCCAGACAATTAGCAGTGCTGTAAATCTTTTAGCCATGAATGAAAACTATTTTAATCTGTGTGATTTTTATGGATGAATTGAACTCGGCCAAAGACAGACACTGTTGAATTCTTTATTTTCCTTCAAAAAGTAGATGCAGATCATATTGCTAAATATACCATAGTAATGTAATGTATTAGTGTAGTCTTAATCTTAAATGCTATTCTTTTTTACTACGAAGATAACGAGTGAGTTTGGTGAACAGGTATAAAGGCATGTTTACCTTCAGATGTCTTTTAGTCGGCTGCATATACTGGCCGAGGGTGAGACAGTCCACTTTAGAGTCTCTCAATTCTGAAATGAGACAAACATGATGATACTGTCTCTCTTGCATGGCAGTACTGTATGTACTGTTCTCTAGAAGATGAATGCTGTGCACCATGTCATACCTTTCATAGTGGCATGTACTTGTGCATCTGTCTCTCCCAGGCCGAGCATAATGGAGGTTTTAGTGATCAGGCTCGGTTTTACACTCTTGGCATGTCGTAGCACGTTGAGCGACTGGTTGAAGTTGGCACGGGCATCGCGAACATACCTAAAACCCAAATTTTATTATTTTTTTAGGTGGAAATTTGGCTTTAATTCATTTAGCTTCTATACATGCATTCATTTATGAGGGAGATACTTCTGCCATCTGGTGGTAGAAACCAGCGTTTCTCTATCAAACTCTAACAAAGCCAGAGCCCGCCAATACGGGAGAGGGGACTTTTATTATGGAGTTTTCGCGGCGAGCGCCATCTTGTGTCGGTTTATAATATCACTTCAGCGGTTTGAAACCCGAACGGCAACAAAAAAATAAATAATAAAAAAAAAAGGTTAAAAAAACTACATAATTAAAAGCCCTTTAAAGACTCACACCTCTTGTGTAGATTAAACTGGTGATAAACAAATGTATACGTTAATTTAATGCATAAACGTCCAGGTTAATAATTGTTTGGTATGAGGTGAAAGTCTGCCACATTTGCATCTCTCACTAGGCTACTTCTTTTACTTGCTTTACTGAAATTTGTTCTCCTAATATTTTTCAATTCTCTCTTTCTTTTGAGCTGTAACTCAGTCACTATATTTCCGAATGCCGGTCCCAAGTCTGGATAAATGGGGGTTACGTCAGGAAGGGCATCTGGCTTGAAACTTTTACCAAATGTATGCAGACTACACAGTGCTCAGGGATGGTAGTCGTGCAGTGGTGGTAGCGCTGGAGGTAAGATTCAAGTCCCTGACCGGTGGTCTAATGTCCTTACCACTAGACCACCACCCCCACAAGCTGATTTCTAAAAGTAAAAGTACCACCCCAAAAATTTAGCAACTGGAGCAGTTACAATCCGTTAATCCGCCCCGACCAACTTCTCGAGTCATATGGAATGTATGGCACTACCGTGACTCCAAACTGACCTCTGCAGCTCTCTCACTGTCTCCACGTTGTGAGCATAAACATCCAGGCCAGACAGCGCCACCTGCTCCACTGCCACCAGGTCGCCTCGGAAATCCGGGGTCAGGCACTCGACGAGGATGTTGGGGTTCCTAAAAGTCAGCGTTAAGAAAACATGAGACGTCACGATTTTAATGGACGATTTAAGTTTTAGTGCCAAATGGAGATCTCACCTCTCCTTGAGGTGGGACACCGTCTTTGCAAAGTGTTTCGCTCCGCCATCGGCGATGTCTGATCAACACATAGAAAAGTCACGCACAAACACACCACTGCAAAATGATTCACGTAAACCGTGCAAGAAATATACAACCATTCAAAAAGGAACTCTCCTGAATGCAATATTAAAAAATGGCAGTAAATTATTCACACTTTTAATGGCGAAAACCGCAGACTTTCAGTTATGGCAGGGCGATCTGACCGCAAATGAATATCACAAACATTTGACCTCATAAATGATTATTTTGTTTTGGTTTTTTTGAGGCATTTTTGCATATACAAGTCCTGTTTCTTGAAAACATTTATGCAGTTGCTGTTTATTCTCATCTTGTCCTAAATGGAAGTCGGGGTGCGATGGATGATGACCATAAAAAATTGCGGGTTTGAATCTCGAGAGAGAGAGTGACAGCATAAAAAGCCACTCTCAGGCTTTGAGCGAGTCTCTTAACCCTGTCGTGATTTGAAATGGTATTCGTTGACAATTTACATACAGGTAAATCATGATTAGGAACAGAAATAAGATCTGGCTCTTTGCTTCTGCCGTCCACTGCTCACCATCTCTGTCCACCGAAGTCAGCACCACGTAATCCAGCCCCCAGGCGGCGATGGCCTTGGCGGTGTTGTATGGCTCGTCTGGGTCCAGAGGAGGAGGGTTTCGGGCAGTTTTCACTGAACAAAACCTACAGCCACGTGTACACGTGTCTCCCATCAGCTAAAGAGAGAGAGAGAGATGCCATTTTTCAGTTTAAGCCCACAGAACCCTAGACTGTAACCAATGTGTTGTCCTGTCATCTTCCATTCGCCCCTTGATTCACTTATTGGCCAGTTTATGACAATTAGGGATGCACCGAGGGATGCGCCTTTTCAGTACCGACACCGATACCTGAGCCTATCCTGAGTACCATCTACATCTTTTTTTTCGGCTTCCTTTCACATTCTGCTGTGCTTGTTGATGGACTCACCATGATGGTCGCTGTGGCCGTGGCATGTTCTCCACCTCCCCAACACTCGCCAATGTTGGGACATCTCGCTTCCTCACACACCTGCAGCCAATAAAAATATCGCTGAGTGTCATGACTAGGATGTGAAGAGTGTCTGCATAAATATGAGCGCTTACACACTTACGGTGTGCAGGTTCAAGTTTCGGAGAGTGTTCTTCAGTTTGTTGTAGTTCTTCGAAACGGGGATCTCTGTCTTAAGCCATGGCGGTAAACGGAGTCTAGGAGTTGGAGAGAGAATTTGTTCAGTTGTACAGACCAGGGTTGAGGTGATAGGGCTGGTTGAGTGTATTAAAATACTCTGCGTGAGAGTTTATAATTACTGCAAACACTTGTGTTGACAACAGTTGGTTTATGTACGTATTGAATTGTAATTAAATCAATTAATCAGCAAGTGTCTCTCTTAACTAGCAGATGTCCTTTTGTCCACTGAACTAATCAGCGCTGACTTGCTGAACTGTCAATAGACAATATTATTTCAACATCCTGAACAGTCTCACCTCTCTCCCTTCTGTCTCTTCAGGTTGCCCTTGTATTCCTCCCACTTGCTTTTCTCCGCCAGCTCCCCAGATATAAAGTCCTGCAGACTCAGCCCATCTTCTTTTATTTCTTTCTTTCTGTCTTGTAGTGCGTGGGACGCACTGGCAGCGGTGGTCAGTTTACCGCCTTGGACCTAAAATCATCAAGATTCTGATGACAGGACTGAAGTTTCAACCTCTTTAACCAGTCTTTACAAATTAGGATGGTACAGTCTAGCAACTCGTCCATCTTAATGTAACTTATATTTTGAGGTCATTTAACGTCACTTAATCTTGGGTCTTAATCTTCAAGTCCCAAGTTGTTATCAAGCAAACAGTATGTGTGTGCCATATAATCAGTGTGTGTATGGGAACAATCCCTTCTTTGGACAGTGTAGCTACTGTGACTGTCGAAATATGATGCCCATCAAATTGTGCCACCTAGGGCATCTGCGCATGCGCAGCCCCACAAGCTTGCGCTCTGTTAAATTGCGCCTATAAATCGATGCTACTTTGGTGTTGAGACTTTAGTTAATGCAATTGATGCTATTAAATAAAGGCGATATTATAGAGTATCAAACCATCCTGCCCATAGTTATACAGTGCTCTTAACCATTTGTTATCTAAAAACATTATCAAACATGTCATAATACGGTGAGAGTTATACCGTTTATAACAAATGGAAACCCATGAAGTAGATTTTATTTCTACAAGGCAGCGTAAATCGTCAGAACATCGAGAAGAGTCTTAACTAGAACTGCAGTGGCTGTCTGCTTCTTCTAGATGGCGGCTTCATGATTTAAGTGCAAGTTTAGTAATAATTAGGATCACGTTTCAATAAGTTACAGATCGCTAAAGTACACCACTCTGGCTCAGATCGTCAGCCAAAATGCAGATTATTATTATACATGTACTTATAAGAACTTGTGGCCCGTAAGTTTGTTGGAGAGAGGTGACCGGTAACGAGCCGTGATCGCTTTGTTCGGACTGACAGCTTGTTACAATTTTAGAAAGCTAACTTACGTGTGAGACCGAGAGGATTTTCTTCGACAACAGAACGGGGCTGGAGGAGAAGCGAGTCGCGGCGACGCAGCTGCGTTTGACCAGCGCCATGACTTTAACCCAGGCGCTCGGTCATGGACGACTAAGGAGTCTGACATCGATTGCACTCGTCTGCTGAACATGTACGCCGTATACGCAACGCACGCTGCTCACGGGGGTAATGACGTCAAAAACCCCAAAAACAAAACAAAACATTTTTGTGCATTATTTCAGCAAAAAAGATGCACTGATTTTACATTCAGCACCAAATTCTGCTTGGCGCGACTCTCCGTCGCACTGTCTTAGCAATGTTATTGTTTTTTTTTCTTTTTTTATTTTCCATTTGGAGTAATTCTAACCCAACTAAAATTGTCATTTTTTTGTTCTCATTAATAATATCCCCTCGCATTCATATATTCAGTGGTTTGATTCCTATAAAAGCATTTCATCATTGTCAGTGATCCGTTAGTCACGTCTGGAACCTCTCAAATTCCCCCTACTTATTACATTAGTACACTACAATGGAGTTGTTACGCACTACACAGAGTACTACAAGCCAAACAGGAAGTCGTTCACATTCCGTCCGGATTAAATGGTTCTCTTTAATACTGTGCGCTACATAGGGGAGGAAATGCGGTTTTTGGGAGACACGCTAGAGCACTACCTAGGGAGGGAGGAACCAATGGAAACCCACTTCACAAATGATGTAAGGACGTAGCCTGTACAATTGCGTGATGACGTTTCTCTTCCTTCCTTTCTTCCTCTATCGGCGAGGTAAGAACATGGCGAACCGTGCTTGAAGCATTTTAAATCGAGCGTAATCCTCCATAACGTCTCATCGGACCGAATCATACTACTTTTATACACGTTGTATGAGTTGTGGTCGAGGCCCCGATACCTTTATTTCATTTGTATCACTCAATTTAACGTTTGATAGTTCCCTCCGAACATCAGCCGGTCAGTGTTTATCTGTTAGCATTTAGCTAAGAGCGTGAGCCCAACTTTTAAGCCGTCTAATGAAAGCAGGTTTAGTTAGCGGACGTTAATTTGCAGTTTTAGGGAAGGTTTAGGTTAAAAGGTGCTATTAGGATGCATTACCATTCACGTTTGTTCGCTACTGTCGTGATGTTGGACTAGCAATCGTTAGTCGACTATTAAACGTAATGTAAATTGTGTATTTTGTTAAAAGTCAGAGAAATATAGATGTGACGGTCAGTTTGTTTTATCCCCTCTCCAGAATGAAGACCATTCTCAGCACTCAGACGGTGGACATTCCCGACAACGGTACGTCCACTAAGCGTGTTCACATGACATGCCTTTATGGTTTCCGACTGGGTTTTGTGTGTGTTAACTGCGGTGTGTGTGTGTGTAGTCGATGTGGCGTTGAAGGGGCGCACGGTGACCGTAAAGGGCCCACGCGGGACTCTGCGCCGCGAGTTCAGCCACATCAACCTGGAGCTCCGTTTGCTTGGCAAGAAACACAAGAAGGTAACACAAAAGACACACGTATGTCTCTCGGTTGTCCGGGCCCACTACAGTCTGCGGATCCACACACTTGTCCACCTTTTTGTTAGGATCCCACTAATCAGCCGTCTGTGAGAGATTTAGAGATGTGGATGTGTTCAGCATGTCATGTCATGTCATCATTGGCATTATGATGGGAGTGTGTGCATCAGTCACATTATAGTCCTTGAGGGGCAAAATAAGCATGTAATGCAAAATGTCATGGTAAAAATTTTCATGACTGAACTTCTGACTGTGGGGGGTGGTGGTGGTCTAGTGGTTAGAATGCTCACCTCTGGACCAAGAGGTCATGGGTTCGAATCTTACCTCAAGCACTACTGTCACTGGCTCCCTGAGCAAGACACTTAACCCCAAGTTGCTCCAGGGAGACTGTCTCTGAAGTTAGGACATGAAAGTTGTGAAAGAGCGTTTGCTCAATGCCATAAATGTAAATCTACACAAAAAGTTTACTGTAACTGTTGCACTCAGCGTCATTAGAATAGTATTTTTGTGTGAGGACCCTTCCCCCGTTAAATGAAGTGCATCCGCGGTTGCGTTGGTGCAGATCTTGGTGTGTAACTTGTGTTTCTCGTGCAGCTCCGTGTGGATAAATGGTGGGGTAACAGGAAGGAGCTGGCTACAGTCCGAACTATCTGCAGCCACGTTCAGAACATGATCAAGGGTGTCACTTTGGTAAGGCCAGTGGCATATCTTGAGGAAGCTGGAAAGGCTGACTCCTAGCTTGAGTCTTGTTTTTTTTGTAATGTCTTTGCATGTCTTCGTGTAGGGCTTCAGGTACAGGATGCGCTCTGTGTACGCCCACTTCCCCATTAATGTGGTGATCCAGGAAAGTGGCACCCTGGTTGAGATCAGAAACTTCCTGGGAGAGAAGTACATCCGCCGTGTCCGCATGAGGGCAGGTATGTTGCCTTTTTTTTTTAGCATCCATACACAAGTAGGGAATTGTTTTGGACTTGTTAGTCCTGCTATGTGGGGACGTGCCAAGTAGATGTAAAGGAGCACTGCCGCCAATTCCAAATATGACCAATAAATGTTTTGACGGTTGGCCGCTAACTCAGTTTCCCAAGTGAACTGAGCATTTCTTTAATTAGATTTAAAAGAATTCACTTCCAAGTCAGCTTAAATCTTGGTTATTTAATAGAATGCATTCCTAAAGGTTAGGTTTTTGTGCTCTGTCCAGGTGTCAACTGTGCCCTGTCTGCTGCCCAGAAAGACGAGCTGGTCCTGGAGGGAAATGATATTGAGCTGGTGTCAAATTCAGGTGAGCTTGTGTCTCCTCACTGTGGACCAGTAGTGGTTTCCTGGTAGATTTTTTTCAGACTAAAGCAGATGTTTTCCCAGCATGGCTGTATTACAGTTGTTCTCTGGGCAAGAGGTTAAATACCAAGCTGGTCAAGATACTCAAAGAAAGGCAAGTTGCTGTAGATGAAGATATAGATGGCTCAAGTTTTAAAAACAAACTTAAAAAATATATATATTTTTACCTTTGTAGGATGTCAATTTATATCGTAGTAGGCAACTATTTTCTGACATTTTCTTATGCAAAATATCAGTCCCTATTCGTTACAGGTTCAACCAAGCCGCTCATAGGACGTAATCATTATTATAAGTGTTGATTTATAATTATTTTGCCTCAGAGGGTCACCATGGTCCATGATACTAACAGATAAGGCCATAACACATGGTTTGTCTATTAATCCCAATTTTAGCCCAGTACACCTTGATCTGCTTTGTCTGTGCCAAAGATATCATGACCTGAAGCGTTCCCAAGGGTACCTAATGTATTCCGGAATAATTTGATGAATCCATCAGAATCCCTGTAGAACATAGATCACCCATAGTACCCTGCATCTGGCCCTCAAGAGGCTGTGTGTTTGTGTGGGGTGTGTATCTGGCCCTCACCTCCCTAGTGTCTCTTGTTACAGCGGCCCTCATCCAGCAGGCAACCACAGTCAAAAACAAGGATATCAGAAAGTTCCTGGACGGTATCTATGTCTCCGAGAAGGGGACTGTGCTGGAGCCAGAGTCGTAGAGGACACAAGGTTAGAAGGGGCACGCCGTCGGCCGCCACAGGACGTCTCTCCTCTTGTCGTTTCTTTCTCTTTTTTTCTTTTCCCCCCATGGTCTCTTTCTCCATGTTCTGTTAAGGAACTTCCTGGGTCCTATCTTCCTTTGCTTTCTTGTTCATGTGGAAGTGCCAAAGTCATGGATCTCATGCGATGGGTTATTTGTTTGCCTTGCTGTATTAACCTCCACTTAGTGTTGACTTTATTACTAACGCGCACACTTTAACTTGCAGTGGCGATGATTGATTAACATGCATGTTCTGTCTATTTGGACGTGTTCAGCCCTGACCCTGAAAATCTGCCCTGCAGCAGGGATTATTTGCAGCCTCAAAGCAAATATAATGCATTGGCGCTATTACACAGATTTAGTTTTCGTCTAAAACGTACGACCCTCATCAGATCTTGAGGTTCAAGGTTGAACAGCTTAGACTGTCATTACTTGAAACATTTTTTACTTTTCACCAAACACAGCAATAATGAATGCTTCATTTCAGCAGGCTTTGGCTGTAGTGTCCGACTCGTCAGCTCTACCGCCTTGTAAACTCAACCTGTTTTCCCGTCTAATAATTTGCATCTCACTGTTTCAGCTGCTCTGATCCAGCAGGCCACCACAGTGCGGAAGAAGGACATCCGGAAGTTCCTGGATGGGATCTATGTCAGTGAGAAAACCACTGTGGTGGAGCAGCCAGACACCTAAATCTGTCCTTGTAAAATCTGTCAATAAACATTGTTTTTCCACCACTGAGGCGTGTTCAGTCTGTTGGTTAATAAAGTGTACTGAGTATATGTCGTCATGAACTCGTCACAGCACACAGTGCACCGCAGCGAAATGTGACCTGCTTTTGACCCAGCTGTGAAGGAGCAGTGGGCCGTGTGTGAGCATCAGTGCTTGGGGATGGTACCTTGCTCATGAGTACATCAGTGGTGCCTTTTATGGTCCAGGATTTGAAAAGGCGACCCTCTGAGCACGGGGTCAGCTCCCTGAGGCTTATGCTACCAGTTTGCTGATTTCTGCATAAATGTCTGCATAAATTTGTTCGATCAACTCAAATAGAAATACAAGTAGACTGTTCAAGGAAATTAGACATTAAAACAAGATTTGCATTAGAACACCAGCGGTTTAGGACTGTGATAATCCACTAATTGAATGAATAACACAAACTTCAATGCAACTTTGAGGTACAGGACCTCACTGATAAACAACCAGCTCCTGCTGCTATACGTCTGAGTGCTGTGTTGCCTCTAAGTGACATCTGCATCTGATGGGCTAAATGTAGTCTGTTGCATGCTAAATTATTTAGCTTCAATCACCAGAAGTAAGGACAATTTAAAGTGACTTCCAGACATATTTATATTAGTACATTAAGGGTTTTTTGGCAATGTAACAGATTTGCTCAGTTGTTTATTCATTATGGTTACTGAATGGTGCCAGATGTTCAATGGTCTTGGACAAAGACTATTGAGGAAAACTGAAAATTTGGAAAAGATAAAAACATCCAGTCAGAACATCTCATTTTCCTTTTTCTGGGAAGAGTACATAAAGAATCGTAGATCTCTGATATTTTTGGAGTCTTCTTGCTCTCTTCAGTCTACCTTGTGTGGGCAGATGCAGTTTAGCTTTAGTGTCTTGGGCTTAAAATGAAAAGTGTGCTCTAAGTAGATGTTATAATACGAAATAAAACCCCACAAATAAAGTCACGCTGCAACTGAAAGCGACCAACAAGTACATTTAATGTCGAAAGATGCACGTAAGCAACGTTATATTTTAATCACTTCATTTAACCGGCCTTGCCCGGCTCGTGACTACGAGTCTACGAGCGCGCGCTCCCCCTCTCTCTTTCTCTCTCTCGCACGCTGCGTCATCACACGGCGCCCGAACAGCCTCGCGCTTGGCGCCAAAGGAAGCAGTGAGAGATTTAGCTTTACGCGGTCCGCCTGAAAATCTCCAGAGGAGTTCATGACCAGTGTTAAACATGGTGAGTTTTCCGAATTCGCCCCTTTTCGCTGCTCAAAACCAACCCAAAACCCTAAGCGGTGCAAAGCAAGTGTGTGTGTGTTGCAGTGTGTTTTGGCCGTGCGACTCGCAGCGCTAAAACATAATGACGCCCAATGTGCGTGAGGCGCCCGAACAAAAAAGTTCGCCAACTTGCAATAATTTTTGGTCTTAGACGTAATATTTAGCAACACGTACGTGAAATGTTATGCTACGTGACGCATTATTCAAGGCTAACCTGGACTTTATGACAAGACATCGTTAGCTTGGAAAAGCCTCTCCTCGAATATGAGTGCTAAAAAGAATAGGCGGGGCGCAAAGGGTTAAAAAATACTTGTTTATATCTTCACCAACAAGTAAAAACCTGCCTTGTGAACATACGTTGGCCCAGGTGGTCGAATTTGGACGTTTAAAATTGAGCAAACGTTGGGCTAACTTAAAAAAATGACATTTACTCCCACTAACGTTGGCGCAAATTGCACTTTAAAGGGGCAAGAAAACCTGCATTTTTAAGATTGGGGTCTTGGCTGTGGCGGAAAGCAGTAATGGATTGTGTTACTCAAGACAAAATGGTGAATCGATAAACTATTTTAGCTAGGTTATTCTCTTACTGGAAAAGAGCAGATGGTAAATGATGTCACAATGAACACACATCTCCTAGATTACTTAATCCAGCCCTACAGGGCCAGAATCCAGCAGGTTTTCTTTCTTGCTTGACATCAGAAGAGACTCCTCAGGTAGGATGGAAAACCTCCAGGACACCGGCCCCCCAGGACCAGAATTGCCCATAAGTGCTTTAAGATATCAGTTTTTTAAAAAGCCTCCATTGATGGAACACATCCACACCCTGTTATGAGGCTGAATGCTGCTTCGAACCAACTTTTGTTCACACTACTGCAAAGTTGGCACCTTCTTTTTAAACTGGAGCTGTTGACAGGAAAGGAGGCAAACTTAAAGCAGTTGACAGTTGTTTTCTGATTTGCAGTTTGCTTTTTTGATTTGTGCATGATGTTTGCAAAGCAGGGTGCGAACCTTGCCATATGTCCTTTAACCGAATCACTGATTTTTATTTTTTTTCCTCCATCAAACGCTCTTGAACCTTGCTATGTCCTGTTACTCTCTGACAGGATATCCGCAGGTTCTTCGCGCCCACGAAACCAGCGGTTCCCAAAACCTCCCGAGACTGTAGCAGCACTGACGACGATGCTTCGAAGAAAAAGAAGTCGTCCTCTAAGGTTTCAGACGCTGAATTCTTGGCATCCTGCTTAAGGAGCTTTGCTTTGCACTTTCTCTTTTTTTTTGTCTGGTCTCTGACACTCTCTATTTCTCTGTGTAACTGTCTGGTAGATTCCAAGCCCTAAATCTAATGAGAAACGGGCCACCAAACGGAAGAAAAGAGTGATCCTGGATTCAGGTGGGGTGAAAATGTGAATTGGGAGTCATCATAAACATGACACATGCTCCGTTGAAGTTGTATGGTATGGTCTAATATGTCACACACATTCTGTGCTCTCAGACTCGGAGGAGGAGGAGGAGAAGAAGAAGACGACGACGGTGAAGAAGGAAAAGAAAAGTCCTGAAGAGAAACCTGCTGCCTTGGGAAAGAAAGGGCCTGTTACTTACTTGTCTGATTCAGGTGTGGCTTGCAAAGTAAACCAGTAAACGTGCATTCATAAAACGTGTGTGTGGGTGTGGAATTAGAATGTAAAGTACGTCCATAATCGAGCATAGAGCATAGGCACCTTCATCACTGATCAAATGTAGACCACAGAAACATTCCTTTTGGACTTGGACCGTTTATGGACTTGTTGGACTTTTCTGTACACATTTTTAACCCGCTACCCAGAAACGTCCTGTACAGATGCAAATTAGTTGGTGTCCTTGATTGACCGTGCATTTACGTCTGTTCATGCGCTCCTTCCTTACCCCCGCCCTCCGACTCTCTTCATCCAGACTCAAATGAAGCATTTGAGACACTGAAAAAGCCCCCAGCTTTCAAAGAGAACGCTCATGACAAAGGCAAGAAGGATCCGGCGCCTGGGAAGTCGAAGGCTAAGAACACTTCTCCTACCAAATCACCTGCGAAAGGGTCGCCCGGCGGAACGAAGAAGGGCTCGTTCAGCCTCAAGTCGCCGCCGAAATCCGCCACTCCTCAACCCAAATGCACCCCCACCTCGGTGATAGACTTCTTTGGCAGCTGCTCCATCCAGAGGTCGGAGAAGAAGCTGGTGGCCAGCACTAGCACTAAGAGGAAAGCAGTGAGTAGTGGCAGGAAGTTTGTGGTTTTTGTGTGTGTGTGTGTGTGTGTTCACGAACCATAGCATGACATTTAACGTTTCAGATGAATAAATGCAGAATCACCTGGTTTTATCACATTGTAATGCATCTATAGGATCAGATCTCCCAAATCGGATGTTTTGATTTCTTTCTGCTGTCACTACTTTAGAGAAGTCTCATAGATCTGAGTTTTGGAGAGAACATTTTCTAAACCCTGACTGTGTCGAAATGCTCATCTCTGTGATCGTATCGCGTCTCCTGCAGCCCACACGAGACTCTGAGGAGTTGGATAGCGACGAGGCCATTGCCAAACAGCTGCAGATGGACGAGGACATGGAGGTAAAAAAAAAAATACAGTTGGAATTGTCTTAACATGTTGTACCAGGAAAAGGCATGCGCAAGTGCTGATGTGATGCTGGTGTTTAACTCAAAATTGTTTGTGATACATAACATAAGAATGGAAAAATGTGTGTGTGTTTGTATGTCAGCTGGAAAAGCAGATCCATGGAGATGAGGAGTTTGCCAGAACGCTGGCCATGTTGGACGAAGCTCCTCAGTCTAAGAAGGTCCGTAACTTGAATAGATCCAAATTAGTTTGAAACCTTTTTTATGCTTTTTAACATGGCAGGAATTATAATGGGAATGGCAAAATAACGAGCCTGTTTATTACAGGCTCGTGTGGAGACCGTCTCGCCCTCGAAGGACGCTAAAGCCAAGGTTCCCTCTCCTAAAACGAGCCCGGTGAAAGCCAGCTCCAAACTGGCTCTGATGAAGAAGAAAGCGGACGAAGAGGAGGAAAGCCGGAAGAAGGAGAGGGACGAGAAGAGAAGCAAGAAGCCCGTCATCTCTCCGAAAAAAGAGCCGGTCACCCCGTCCACCTCGGAGCTGGCTGCGACTCCCAGGTCGGGCACAGCGTCTGCGCAGACGCCCGGGTCCGGCAGCTCATCCACGCCCAAGTGGGGTGGCACCAAGACCTCTCCGACCAAACCCGAGGTAAATTAGGGGCGTAAAGGTTTCACAGGGTTCGTCCTAATTGAAAATATCAGTTCAGCAGACGACGAATCCAAGTATATACCACATTACGATTTTGGTTGGATTCATTTCAGGAGCTAGCGGTCGATTTGAGACATCATATGTTGGTTGCCACAAAAAGCAGCGAATAATATCTTGGCACAAAGCACAATTAAACGTAATAAAACGCAATCTCATTTCTAAATTACGGCAATTTCAATCAGTTGCATCAACACGCGCGAAAATTCGGAGCACCCAGTGGATTGTTCCAGAGTAAAATTTTCTGTCTTTACACACTCGTCTCTGCCTTCGTGCTCGTAAGACACGTTGGATCAGATTGTATGTTATTTGCACATCTGCATCAAATGACCATGATAATTCAAATATGTTGGAGGCGTAATCCCTGCCAAATTACAAGATTAACAGACACAATTAAACTTGGATACTGGCTAGCAACACAAAACATGAACTACAAACAGACACAACGTTGGGGTGTGGGATTGTAACGTGGTGAAATGAGGGTTAACTAGGGCCCTATGAAATCCGTTTGTTTCCTAAATTCCGTTTTGTTTTTTCCTGAATTATGTTTTTTCCATTTTTATTCTTCTGAATTCTGTGTTTTACGTTCTAATCATATTTATTCACTTAAGTGTCTAATTATGAAGTGGATGGCAAAAAAGAACAATGCAATAGAAAGCAAATTCACATTAAATGACTGTTATTCAACTTCAACAAAGTGCTGGGGTTCAGCAGGACATTTACTGCTTTGGTAAAACATTTACCTGTAAACAACAAACAACATTCATTGTTTTCCTGCAAAACGAAATGTTTCTGATGTGAGTTTTTGACTGTAAGTGGTCGTCACGTGTTCTTGTGGGTGCAGTCTATCGTGTGCTGGCAAAACGTACAAAAGAGTTGTTCTCCTGATTCATAAAAATCGTTTGGGTTTTGTTCTGCTCTAAACTTAGCATTAACACTCAAATTCCGTCATTTTTTTTGAGGACTTCGATGTTTCAGCGAGCCTCTTCGCCATAGCTGACTGTTGACTTTTTCCCCACTGTGTCCGTGCGTTTGTGTGTGTGTGTGTGTGTGTGTGTGTGGAAAGCTGAGTCCCGCCTCAACAGGTAACACGTACAGGGAGCTGCAGCGGCCAAAACTGATTAGAAACCCTTGCTCTGCTTTGCCCACACACCAATATCAACGAATTATACGACATTCCGCGTTTTACAA
This sequence comes from Distichodus sexfasciatus, assembly GCA_032718565.1. Classification (NCBI taxonomy): domain Eukaryota; kingdom Metazoa; phylum Chordata; class Actinopteri; order Characiformes; family Distichodontidae; genus Distichodus; species Distichodus sexfasciatus. The sequence continues at coordinate 377,135 of JAVGVS010000165.1, read as the reverse complement.
CGGATTCCATTTTATTTGTTGAATTCCACGATTCTGTCTGTGTTTTCCGCATCGTGGAAATCATAGGGCCCTAGTTAATCCTAGTGCTAAGCCTAAGCCTAGGTTTAGGCAAATGCTTAGTTCTGTGTCAAGGCTTTAAAAATAACGTTGACAGAAGATCTAACAATAGTTCCACTTTTAAACGTCAACCAAGAATGAGGTTTAGTCCTAGCCTTAACCATTTTCTTAAGGTTAACCCTCGGTTAACAATATTACATGAATTATGTTGTAGAAAAGACAATCAAATAGACGCGTTCATTTCGGCACAAAAATTACGCCATGCTTTTCCGTGAAGAATCTTAAGCGTGCAGTTTTCAACTCCCGTTCTGCCGCATCACGCTTTTGCAGGTTTATTACAAGGAGCATTTAAGATCTCAATTCTAAGCCAAAAAAAAATTCAGAATTGTGCAGCTCTCGTATAAAGCGACCTTTATAAATGATTTTGAATCGATGCTGTGGGTTTGTTGATCATTGAATCTATATATCGGTATGGCTTGACATACCGTTGCACCCCTGTAAAGTAGTAGTTTTTTTACCGCTCCACGCAAGACTAAATATATGAGACTGTAAACATACACGACTCTTGCCTACAGTTACCTTTTTTTTTTTTTTTTTCCCCGCCCCCTGTAGATCAGCCCTGAGGACTCGGAGAAGAAGCGGATGAATTCATCAGCGTACCGAAACTACCTGAACCGAGAAGGGCCTCGCGCTCTGGGCTCCAAAGAGATACCGCAGGTGACCTTAACTCACTTGAAAGCTATTCACGGTTGTAGTCGCACACACACGTCTGTGTGTGTGCGCGTGTTTCCACACAGCCCCATATGAATGTGTGTGTGTGTACATATGTGTGTTCCAGGGAGAGGAGAACTGCCTAGAGGACTGCGTTTTCGTGCTGACCGGCGTTTTGGAGTCCATGGAGCGAGAAGACGCCAAGTCGCTGATCGAGCGCTACGGAGGCAAAGTCACCGGAAACGTCAGCCGCAAGACCACCTACCTGGTGCTGGGCCGAGACAGCGGCGTCTCCAAGACCGAGAAGGTCTGACCTTTTTTCCCTGTTTCCCTATATCTGCGCAAAGCTAGGGGTTTATTGATTCAGCCGGCAATGAGCCGAGGTCTGCTGATATCACAGCGTTTGCTAAGGTGGTGTCACGGTGTGCGTGATGTGTGATCGAGGCTATGGATTGATTTGAATGGATGTGTCGTTACACCCCGACTAAATGTCGGACGGAAGCTTATGGGGTCTCAGCGTTGTCCTGATCAGTTTTCTTCGTCATGCCACAGCTATTGAATTTCGAGTAAAACCTAAATCATGTCTTTGTGTGTGTTTGCATCTCTCCCAGGCCCACAGCTTGGGCACCAAAGTCATTAATGAGGACCAGCTCCTGGAGCTGATTCGAACCCGACCTGGCAAGACGTCCAAATACGAGATTGCGGCAGAGGCTGAGGTTTGAACCCGAATGCATGGCGTTCACCAATATTTTCAAGATTTCGCATTTTTTTCAGTCTGCTCTACAAAGCACGTCAGATATTTAGCAGATCTTGTAACGCTTGCTTCTTTTTCTGTATTGCAGAGCAAACGCACTAAACCCAAGACCCCAGACTCCAAAGGCAAAAGGGCTCCCCCGGGCCGGAAGACCACGCCCCTGAGAGGTAAAAGCCACCCTTCGCCAGGGAAAACCCGACCGGCTTCCGCCTCCATTCCCCGAAACTCTGCGTCCGCCGGCCGAGGCACAGCCTCCGAGGCCAAGAAGGGTCTGGAGTTCGGGGCAGCCAAGTCCACGTCCCCGGCCTTGCGAGCGGCAGCCGAGGATGACGGCGGCGGCAGCTTACTTTGGGTGGACAAGTACCGTCCTCGCAGTCTGAAGAACCTGATTGGCCAGCAGGGGGATCAGAGCTGCGCCAACAAACTGCTGAGGTGGCTGCAGAACTGGTATAAACACAACAGCGGCGCCAACAAAGTGGGTAGGTATGAGTTGTGGGTGGTGACTGCGTGTGTCTCCGTAATTGGTCATTTGGTGCCAGTAAGCGACGGATTTATGTTTGATCTAGATGTCTTTTGTAAATGTGATTGTTTACCGCACTGCGCGCCTTCCTCGCAGCGCCCCGGTTTGGTAAATTCGGGGGGAAAGACGACGGGGCCGGGTTTAAAGCTGCTCTGCTGTCGGGACCTCCTGGCGTGGGGAAGACCACTACTGCTGCCCTCGTGTGTGAGGTACGTCATAACATTACTATCGTAATATGTTACTTTATAGGGCTGGAAGACGCTACGTTTGCAGTGTCTGATTTCTGCGGATTGGGACGCGATCTAAATGCGGTCCTGTAGCGTGATGCAGTTGCATTGCTTGCGTAAGCGACCGCCACATAGCTAAATACTTGAAAATATCGACACATCGTATATCAACTTTTTTGTTGCCATTTTAACTTCTGTTAACAAACACAGTTGCCTTATTCTTAGATTGCAGTAAACAGGATCTAACGTGGGTAGATGTAGACGGACAGGCGTAAGAGGAGAACTGTGAGTGGTATCCGTAAAAACATTAATTGGCATATATTAAACACACGTCATATATAATACACACCTACTTAAATGTTTTAAAAATCATTGGTGATGTATCTGATTGTGAGCCTCCACTGGTCTCACCATTCGATTCATTTATCAGGTCAACGGTACGAGTCGATATCTCGACGTTTCACAACGCTTCCCATGATTTTTTTTTCTGCATTACTTTGCGCTGCACGCACATTGGGCATGGATCACAAATCGGGAATTACTAGGTGTCCGCTGTCTGTGTATATAATGTCCTTTTTTTTGTTGTTTTTTAGGTATTTGCATTAAATTCATCATTCATACAGATGCCTAAATCATCTGAAAGTGTTTAGAAAAAGAAATAAAATGAAATAATTTTGTAAAAAGTGATTTTAGTAGTAAAACCGGATTGCATTTCACGGACCACTGACCACTAGGGGGCAGTCAGGGTGTCCGCGGGGTTTTAAAAAGTATTAAAAGGTGATTAATCAAAATTGCCAAATTTAAGGCCATTAAAAGTGTTAAATTTGGTTTTAGAGGTATTATTTTTAAAAGAAATAGGTATTATTTTTTCAGACTATGGAGTTTCCTATTTTGAGTGAAATTCTATCTGCTAAAGATTTATGGCGTCACATCAATGCCAAAACTAGAGCGCGCAAAATCGCGGGCGTCTGTCCCCAATTCAACGTAAACACAGATGCACAAGTCAATCACAAGACCAGGAGCCGTCGGCCAATAGGATTCGCAGGCAGAAGCTGCCAAAACCCCGCCCCCAAACTGCCAAAACCTACCCACTTTCAAACCGCGCTCGCAGAAATCTCACTCGAGCAAAAAAGCCGTTCCTTGGTAATCTACTTTGCGCGTGAGGACATTTAACACATCGAGAGGAAAAAAGACAGTCGCGAGAGGAAACTGCATTTTGCGGTTGTATTGCCGAAGTTAAGTGAACCGTGAGTTCGTTCGGAGGGCTCAACAAATAACCAAAAAATGCTGATTAATCAATTCGACTTGGATTCGAAGGCTGAAAAGGGACCAGGTGTGAAAACTGCCCCCTAATTTGTTTTCATGAGAAATCTGGAGGTTTTGAATTTGAATTTTCCATTTCTGTCACATCACATCCACCTCAGTAGCAGGGAACGCTTTTATCCGTATTTGTTCCAACCAATACCACATCACTGGCGCTCTAAAACCCTGCTCTGAAACTTGTCGGCCCTTTTATGTGTGACGATAAACAAATGTGTGTGTGTGTGTGTTTTTAGGAGTTGGGCTACAGCTATGTGGAGATGAACGCCAGCTGCACTCGCAGCAAGAACAGTCTAAAGGAAGTGATCGCCGAGTCCCTTAACAACACCAGCATTAAGAACTTCTACACAGGTGCTGAAGCCACACTGCAATTTCATATCGGCAGATTGGTATCGGCGTTTGGACGCCTGTTTAACTCTGACGTGTGTGGGTTTTTTCTTTAGGCGCTTCTCAGACCGTAAGCGATAAGCACGTTCTCATAATGGACGAGGTGGACGGCATGGCAGGAAACGAGGACCGAGGAGGAATACAGGTCACTTTGCTTTGACGTGAAACAAGCCGAAGGCACGCGTTAAAGATTTCCAGATGTATTAATTAGTCGTCATCGAGTTTTGTTTTGTTGTGTCTTACCGTGACCCCTGCAGGAGATGATCGGCTTGATAAAGCAGTCGAAGATACCCATCATCTGCATGTGCAACGACCGCAACCATCAGAAAATCCGCTCGCTGGCCAACTACTGCTTCGACCTGCGCTTCCAGCGCCCCCGTATGGAGCAGATAAAGGTCCGTTCTTAGTTTAATAGTTTTGGGGTCTTTTTTGGTTCTCCCTTCAGCTCCCGACGTTTTTTTTTGGTTTGTTTGTGTTCCCCCGACCTCTCAGGGCGCCATGATGTCCATCGCTTTTAAGGAAGGTCTCAAGATCCCGCCTCCCGCCCTCAACGAAGTCATCCTGGCGTCGAACCAAGACATACGGCAGGTGCGTTCTTTATTAACGTAAACAAGCATTTAGGTTCGCGGCTTCATAGCACGAACCCCTAGTTTCTGAATCAACAGGAAACGTTTTAAGGTGGGTGGGGGGAAGCAGTTGCTTGGGGACGTTGCTTACCTCGCTGGCGAATACCTTGGTGGTACCTTTACCGGTCCGGAATTCAAACCGGCAACCTTACGATCATGGGGGGGATCATCCTAACTGTTATGCTACCGACTGTGGTAGTAGTTGGTCGGCTCGGTGACGTCAACTCAATACTTTGTAGTTGTTTCAGAAAGAATTCTGTAAATTCTTTCGCACGCAAAATCTGGTCTGCTCACGTTCAACTCTGCCTGCATGTGGGCTCGAAACACTCCGCGCCCTCACGGTAAAAACACCAGTTTTTTACGACGATTTATTTGTAGCACTTTAATATACCGTCGTGCAGCGTTTCCCAATCCCAGTCCTCGCGGAACACTGCGCCGCACAGATTCGAGTTTCCCGACCCCCAGCACGGCTGATGCTATTGATTAGCTAATTAGCAACGTTGGATTGCTGTGCAGCAGTGCAGGAAATACCAAATCTGCACAGAGCGGTGTTCCGCGAGGACCGGGGTTGTGAAACGCTTGTGACTTGTGGTCAGACACTGCTTTTTACACCATGAAATGCCTGTAAGAGACAGCGCTTTTTTACATCGCGCTTGTAAGGTGCCTTTAAGGCCAATCGTGGCACCTTTGGCGTTCCATAGATCTGAGCGCGAAAGTATAAGGTTGCGGTGTTCTCTGTGCCTACGTCCACGCGGCGCCATGGTGACCACTGCAAACCCTCATCTGAACCATGAACAAATATTGCCGTAAAAAGTGTGTTTTGCCGCACCAGAAAATAAATGGGTCAGCGCGGCTCTTTCCAGGTGAATCTCCAAAGCCGCTTTGCATTTCATCCGTCTTCTGACCGGCTTCCCCGCAGGTGCTGCATAACCTGAGCATGTGGTCGGCCACCGACAAAGTCATGACCTACGACCAGGCCAAAGCAGACGCCAACAAGGCCCGGAAGGACATGAAGATGGTACTGGCTTCCTCACACACACACACGCACTTCATTTATTTCCCTAGTTGAATATTCAACTTTTTATTCCTAATATCAACCATTGGCATTTTGACTAGTTAAAACTGAATTCCTGATATCAGAAATTGAAATTTTAACTAGTTAAAATTCCAACTCCTACTGAGATAAATGAGGAAATCGTTTTGAATCTCACTAGCCAAAATAGAATTTCCAATATCAGGAATTAGCATTTTAACTAGTTCAAATTGACTTTCTGATATCAAGAATTTGCATTGTGACTAGTTAAAGCTGAATTTGTGATATCCTCTAAGAACGAATTAAAGCCAGAACGGCTTGCCATACCCTGCTCACCTCCCGGGCATGGGGAAAAAGTTTAGGCTCAGGAATTTGTTTCAGTATCAGCCCTGCATCGCTCTCCCAATCTCTTTTTCTCACTCTTCTCCCCACGCCCTCCCTACATCCAACTCCCCCTCCATTTCCCCTTCTCTCCTTTCATCCTCCAAGCCTTTCCTCTATCCCTCTCTTCTTTGCTTCATCTGTCTCATTCTGTTTCCTTTTTCGTCTCTCCCTCACCCGTTTTGTCCCTTTCACTCCTTTTCTTTTTCTCCACCCTCTCTATCCCTCATTCCCTCAATTTTTTTAGTCTCTTCCTCCCTCCTCTTTCTCTCTCTCTCTCTCTCTCTCTCTCGCCCACTCTGTTTTTTTCCCCCTCACTTTTTCTCCCTCCCTCAGTATGTTTTCCCCCCTCTGACCTCAAATTGTTTCCTCTATCCCTCTCTTCTTTGCTTCGTCCATATCGCTCGCCCGCTCTCTCTCGCTCGCCCGCTCTCTCTCTCTCTCTCGCCCACTCTCTCTCTCTCTCTCTCGCCCGCTGTTTTTTTTTTTCCCCCTCCCTTTTTCTCCCTCTCTCGGTACGTTCTCCCCACTCCATTTTCCCCCCTCCGACCTCAAATTGTTTCCTCTATCCCTCTCTTCTTTGCTTCGTCCATATTGCTCGCTCTCCCTCACTCTCTCTCACTCTTTTGCTCTCTCTCTCTCTCTCTCTCTCTCTCTCTCTCTCTCTCTCTCACTTCTTTCTCCTTTTCCTCTCTTCCTCAGTCGTTCTCTCCGTCCATCCATCCATCCATCCATCTCTCTGTCTCCCTAGCGCTAGCCTTACCCTCATTTTTTACCCTCAGTTTAGGAGGATGTCACCGCTACGTTATTTTGAAGACGAGCACTTAAATTAGGGACTAGAGGTAGGTCCGGGCAATATGACTTTGTGCTCAGAGATGTGGCGGTGCTGGACGTAGGATTCGAACCCATCACCTCTTGGTCTAGAGGCCAAGACATTAGACGTTAACCGTTGTGCTGCTACCAGCTGCCACTCTCAATTCCTCTCACACACACACACACACACACCTAATTTAACCCTGCTCAAAATGTAGGATGGAGAAACAGTAAAAGTGTGTGTGTGTGTGCGCGCGCAGGGTCCGTTTGACGTGTGCCGCAAGGTGTTTGTTGCCGGGGAGGAGACGGCCCACATGTCTTTGATTGACAAGTCGGATCTCTTCTTCCACGACTACTCGCTAGCTCCACTGTTCGTCCAGGAAAACTACCTACACGTTCGGCCGGCTGCGGCGGGGTGAGATCACACACACACACACACACACACACACACACCCCGATGGGGGCGACTTGTGTCTGCAGGTCACACACATTCCAGAAGCCTGTTGTTCAGGTGCTGTAAAGGGTGAAGTGCAACATTCAACATACTAATGCATTATTCATCCCTAACCCCCCCTCTCTTCCTCCTCTCTCTCTCTTCCTCCTTTCTCTCACTGTTTCTCTCCCTTCCCCCTCTCTCTCTTTCTCTCCCTCTGCCTCTTTCTCTCCCGTCCCTCTCTTCGTCTCTCTCTTACTCTCTCTCTCACTCTTTCTCTCCCTCTGCCACTTTCTCTTTCTCTCCCTTCCCTCTCTTTGTCTCTCTCTTCCTCTCTCTCCCTCACTCTTTCTCTCCCTCTGCCACTTTCTCTTTCTCTCCCTTCCCTCTCTTCGTCTCTCTCTCTCCCTTCCCTCTCTCGCTCTCTCTCTTCCTCCTCTCTCTCTCTCCCCCTCATACATACTCCTCCTCCACTCTCTCTCTTCCTCGCTCCGTCCTTTGCACTTTTCCCCTCCTCCACATTTCTTTCTCATCCATCTCTCGAATCCTTTCCTCTCTCCTTGCTTCATCCGTCTTTCTCGTCCTGTTTTTCCTTTTTTCTCTCTTTTTTCTCTCTTTCTCTCTCCACACTTACTCTCTCCATCTGTCCCTCAGTCCCGCCCTCCATTTCCCCCTTTCTCTCCTTTTCACCTTCCTGCACACTCTTTCTCGTCTATCCTCAAATCCTTTCCTCCGGTCCTCCCTTCTTTGCTTCATTCATCTCGCGCTAACTCTTTTCTTCCTCTGTTTTCTTCTCTCCCTCCTTTGCTTTCCATTTCTCTCGTTTCCTCTCTCTTCCCTCGCCTCTCCATCCATCCATCTATCCCTCTCCCTCCCCATTTCCCCTGTTCTTCTACTCTCCTTTTTTTGTAAAAAGTGCCTGCATTTGTTACGGCAAAATATTTTCTGATCGTTGATGATTTTCAAACGACAGCAGGAGAGCAAGAGCGGAGAGAGAGTCATCTTTTCTTTCGTTCTTCCGCGTTGCGTTTCAGAGGGAATCTGAAGAACCACCTGGTGTTGCTGAGTAAGACGGCCGACAGCATCTGCGACGGAGATCTGGTGGACCGACAGATTCGATCGAGACAGACCTGGTCACTGCTGCCTACACAGGTATCTCTCACACACATGCACACACTCACTCACCGAGTAAATAAAGGAGATGATTTGCGTGAGATGAATTGCGTGTGTAAGGCGAGCTACGTTTGCGGGTGTGTTTCAGGCGATCTACGCCAGCGTGCTGCCAGGAGAGCTGATGCGCGGTTACATGAGCCAGTTCCCCACGTTCCCCAGCTGGCTGGGCAAGTTCTCATCTACCGGCAAACACAGCCGCATAGTGCAGGAGCTCGCTTCCCACATGAGCCTCAAGTGAGCCTCTCTCTCTATCCCTCTCGCTCTCTATCTCTCCCCCACATGAGCATCAAGTGAGTCTCTCTCTCCCAAATGAGCCTCATGGGAGTCTCTCTCTGTCTCCCCCTCTCTCTCTCTCTCTCTCTCTCTCTCGCTCTCTCTCCCACATGAGCCTCAAGTGAGTCTCTCTCTCCCTCTCTCCCCCCCACATGAGCCTCTCTCCCTCGCTCTCTCTCCCTCGCGCTCTCTCACTCACTCTCTCTCTCTCTCTCCCCCATGTGAGCCTCAAGTGTCTTCCCCCCGTCCTTTCCTCCATTCACTCTCTCATTTTTCCCTTTCTCCACACTGTTTCTCTTCCAACCTCTAATCCTTTACACTATTCCTCTCTTTTTTTTTTGCTTCGTTGATCTAAATAATGCGTGTTTCTTTGTTGACTTTTTCCTGTTGATAACTCTTAACATTATGTAATGAAAAAAATATTTTCTGATTAATCGATCTCCAGTTTTTAATGCTTTCTGTTTTTGCGCATGACTTCCACAAAAGCCGTTTAGATCTAGACACTTTGGTTTCCCACCCCCGCAGGACGCTGAGCAGCAAGGAGGCGGTTAATCTGGAGTACCTGCCCTACCTGCGCTCGGCCCTGCTGCGGCCGCTGCAGTCGCACGGCGCCGAGGGAGCCGGACGCAGCGTGGAGCTGATGGACGACTACCACATCGTCAAGGAGGACTTCGACAACATCATGGAGGTCAGCACCTGGGGCGGACGGCCAGAGCCCTACTCGCAGCTCGACTCCAAGGTGAGGCAACGCTCGTGCTCGCACTCGTTCTGCTTTTTGCAAGCACTCACTTCTCCTCCTTTCTCACGCCTTCCCTGCATCCATCTCTCTCTCCTCATCCTCCAATCCTTTTCTCTCTTCATTTCTTCGTCCACCTCCCTCTCTCTCTCTCTCTCTCTCCCCCCATCGATCTCTCATTTTTCCTTTTCTCTCCCTTCCTCTCTTTCACCCTTTCTCTCTCTATCGTTCCTAAATGCCCCCCATTGTTCTCCCTCATTCCTGTCATCTTTCTGTCTCTTTCTCTCTCCCTCTGAATCTTTCTTTTTCTCACTCTCCCTCTCTCAGTCCCTTCTCCCCTTCCCCTGTGCCTTCCCTACGTCCATCTCTCTCTCTCTCTCTCTCTCTCTCTCTCTCTCTCTCTCTCCTTTCATTTCCACTTTTCGCCTCTCTTTCTTCCCTTCCTTCACATTTTCCCTTCCATCCTCCATTCCTTTCCTCACTTCATTCATCTCTCTCATATTCTGTTTCCCTTTCTCTCATTCTTTGCTCCACTTTCTCTTGCTTCCTTTCTTCTACCTCCCCTTTCTCTTTCTTCGTCTCTTTCTCTCTCTCTCTCTTCCGTTTCCTCTTTCTTTTTTTCACTCCATCTCCCCGCTGTTTTTCTTCCATCCTCCAATCCTTTCCTCTGTTCCTCTCTTCTTTGCTTCATCCATCTCTCACTCTTTCTCTCACACACTCCTTTTCTTCTTCCTCCACTTTCTCATTCTCTCGCTCCCTTCTCCTTCCCCTCTCTTCCTCCACCTTCCTCCATTACTCTCTACCTCCCTCCATTTCCCTTTTTCCTCTTCCTCCACACTCTTTCTTTTTCATCTTAGTCTCTCTCTCATATTGTTTTTCCTTTTTTCTGCCTTTCGCTCACTCGTTCTTCCTCACTCGTTCTCTCCTTCCATCTATCTATCTCTCTCTCTCTCCCCCCTCACCCGTCTCTCCCCTTCTATTCTTATCTCTTTCTTTCTCCGCTCTGTCTGCTCCTCCCTCATTCCTTCCACCTGCCTCTCGCTGTGTTTCTCCTTTTTTCCCGTTCCTCCACTTTCTACGTGGACATTCAGGTGAGCGCGAACCGCCGCCGCTGTATCCCCAAACTATGCGGTGGATAAGTTGTACATGAAAGTTATTGCCTCTGTAGTGCCGTTTTAGACTCTGAAACTCTACCAACTTTCCTCCAGACTTACGCTGTGTGCTGTTTCTTGAATCCCAAAAAATATATTCTCGTTATGCCTGCAGGTGAAGGCCGCGTTCACACGCGCCTACAACAAGGAGTCCCACATGACCCCCTACTCGCTACAGGTTGTCAAGAAGGGTCGCAGAGGCACTTCCGACCCCGAGCTGGGCTTGGACCACGACAATGACCTCCAGGGTCAGGAGGAGGAAGAGGAGGAGGAAACTCTCACTGCTGACGCCATGATCAAGGTGAACGGAAGAGATGAGCTCCACGAATCTGAGCAAACTGTCTATGCTAATTAGCAGGGGCGTGCAAAAACGATTGAATCGAATCACGATTCTTTCTCTGTCGATTCAAAATCGATTCGTGCGAAAAAAAAAAAAAAATCATATTTGTCAACCAAGGCACTTGTTTACTTTTCCCCGGAAACAAGTTCAGCTCGCCAATCGTATGGATGGCGCAATGTGGTCAGTATGCGTACATACGCATTACGTTTAGTGAACTACGTTTGATTCAGTGTGATTTGTTTTGTTGATCTGCCACAGTCGAATAGGAAAAGTAACTCGTAACTGCAATCTGGAAACAAATTCACCTTTGTATTGAATCGTGAATCACTTAGGAATCGTGAATCAATTTCCAGTCGAATCTTGAGCCCAAGAATCGGAATCGAATCGTGAGATTTTCTGAATAAGGAAATAGCCGGGGTTGTAGTTGTTGCTGTCGCTTATGCTAATAGATATTTCTGTGTCTCTGCAGCAAAAGAAAGCAAAGGCAACAAAAGAGGCCAAACGAGAGAAGCCAAAGGATTCCGGCAAAGGCAAAGGCAAAGGAAAGGGCAAAAAGTGAAATGGTCCGGCCCAAAAGAAGGGGGTGAGGGGGCGTCGTTCCCCTCCTTCCTCCCTTCCCTCATCTCTGACTACTCTGCTAGGGAAAGACTGAAAGAGGTAAAGCAGGAAGGCAGGCAGCAGAGGCCCAGAGTCTCCCTCAGTCTCTAGAAAGGTCAGTATTAGTACAGGGGATTTAGGGCTAAGAGAAAGGTGTGGCCTCTTGGATGAGTGGGGTCGGGGAACGGACCTTTTTGCGCCTTTACACTGGTTTCTCTCGCATCGGGACGGCCAGCGGCAACAGGAACACGGGGACCAAGAACACCACGAGCCGGAAATAATCAGTGAACCTTTCGTCTCTCTTCGTTACATCACAACTCTCACCATATATATATATATATAGCTCTTACGAGGTTACAGCAGCACTTTCCACAGCCCAGACTTAGACGCTTCTGTTTCTTTGGAGGAAGACCTAGTACTCCGCCCTCAAACAAAAGAAAAGAACAAGATGAACGTATGCAGATGTGGCTCTTTTTATAAACTCGGTGGACCTGTACCAGATCGGTCAGGCTCTAAACAGGTTCCCAGATTTCGGGGGTGGGACGATTCTCTACGCCTTTGCTTTCCTACGACGGCACTTTTAGAGTACACGCCGACGAGTGCGGCCCGAAAAGCCGGCGCTGTAACGACTGATTTTGTCACAATGCAATTAAAGAGTGTAAATCTGATAGTGAAGCGGTGTGTTTTCGGTGATTTCATTGGACCAGTAATGACTTTCACCAGGGCTGTGTGATATGATGAAAGGAGTGGGCGATATCTTGAATATACTCGATGTATCTTGGCTTGTTCCACGTGCGATGTACTAAATCACTATCGTGACCATCGAGTATAAATCCTAAGGTTATTTTTAAACAGACAGCATGTACTTCGCTTTCCAGTTTTGCTTTTCTGCCACGTCAAAGTAGACAGCTCGCTCCCCCGCCCCCGCCCATCCAGAAAACTCCTAGCGCATGCGCGTTTTGTACCGCTTTCGCGTTTCGCTTCTCTGCTCGCACCCCACCTATGGCGTCACATCGATGCCAAAGCTAGAGCGCGCAAAATGGCTTGCTGCAAAAATTCCGCGGCCGTAAATTTCAAAGTCGCGAGCGCAAATTTAAGATTTGAGTGTGCGATTGTGATATTGCGCGCAAACTATTTTTCCTCTCTCAAATGTCTTTTTTTCCTCTTGACGTGTTAAATGTCCTTGCACGCAAAGTAGATTACCCACGAGCGGCTTTTTTGCTTGAGTGAGATTTCTGCGTGCAGTTTGAAAGGGGCGGGTTTTGGCAGTTTGGGGGCGAGGTTTAGGCAGTTTCTGCCTGCGAATATTATTGGCCGATGGCTCCTGGTTTTGTGATTGACTGCACGCTACAGAAAGTTTATATAGAAAAACCAAAGATGACCGAGGAAGAGGAACAGCGGCAGGTAGATTAACCACAAGTTATAGTTTATCGACCTCATAATTCTAATTTAATAGTTAGGTCTTACACGTTTAATAAACACGCAATCAATGGCTCCCCTTGCCCACTTGTCTGTCCCCAATATAAAGTATAAAGTTTGCTATATTATACTTTGGTTTAAAATAAAAGCATTTACTATGTTAAACTTTGGCTAAATTCATTATATTGGTGTCAGTTAATGCAACATAGGGCCGAATTTATCATTTATACAGTGATTTAGAGGAAGTTTCAAGTTATTGAGATATATATAGTGTATCGTGATATAGCTTAAAAATATCGCAATATTATTTTTATGCCGTATCGCCCCGCACTAGTATCATCTCATATTCCAGGCTATTGCTTTGTTCGCGGTGTGGCAAAATGTGTGCCACAGGTGGAACTTTCGTGAGCAAAATCTAGTGCCTGTGCACGCTCGAAACACTCCGCACCCTCGTGCTCAGATCTGTGGAATGGCAAAGGTCCCCCAGTTCGCCTCGAAAGCCACCTCGCTAGAGCGCAGTAAAAATTGCCGTCTTTTACAGACCCTTTGCGGCGTTTGACCACAAGTCCCTAGAGAGCCACGAAAAGCCGCCTTTTCAGCGGTGTAAAAAGCATCGGTACATTACAGCGCCACAAACAAGGCGTTAAAATGTGTTTTACTGTCTCTTTGCTTGCTATCGTTATCGGGATTTGAGATTTTTGATCTTGTCGCACAGCCCTAACTTGCACGTTCGAAACGTGCAGTCCGAAATACGGTAAGTCAGGGACGTTGGGGAGATCCAGACACAAGAAATCAAGTAGAAGATATTTCAAGCCTTTATTAAGATCATTTCGACATCAAACTAGTCAAGTCCAGTCCAGTGAATTTACAAAAACATGTGACGTCTTACGTTCTAATGCAACCGTTTGTACAAGCTAAACATGCATCGCGCATAAATTAGTTTTAAGAGCACTTAAGTGCCGAACGTCAAGCTGCGTATATGGCAAAAGGGGGAAGGCAGATTAGTGGAAGGTTTCACTTTATAACTCGTAGGTTTGGGTCCTTTCCAGCAACAACGAGCATCTACCTACTTGGGAACAAATCTCTTGTTGGCGGCGCCGCTTGCTGGACCTTGTGGAATGTTTCAGATTGGTGTTGAACTGGCAAGAGGCTACCATTTATCTCAGCACGCTCTTTGCGGCTGCGATACTTTTAAAAGTACGAGACGTTGCCAAAAGTTTTGGGAAACCCGCCTTTACACACACACACACGAAACTTTAATGAAATTCTATTCTTAGGCTTTAATATGGCGTTGGCCCACCCTTTGCAGGTGGTCCACGAAGCCACAAGGTTTGGGAGTGTGTTTTATGGGAGCTCCTGACCATTCTTCCAAACATTTGTGAAGTTAGTGGACGAGAAGGCCCGGCTAGCCGTCTCTGCTCTAGTTCATCCCAAATTGGTTCAGTCGGGATGAAGTCAGGAGCTCCACACCAAACTTGCAGACCCACATCTTTATGGACCTTGCTCTGTGCACAGTGAAGGGGCTGTTCCCCCCCAAAACGTTCCCCACGAAGTTGGGAGTAGGGATGGATCGTGGATGAAACGTGGATGGGATATCGGTCGGATAACGACTCAAATAGCCGGCTCTGGTATCGGTGGCATCGGGCCGATCTATGGAGCCGAGCTGTTCAATTATATTGTAGGTTTTTCTATGTTTGCATAAACGTGGTGCGCACAATTAGTTATGCGTTAAATTTTCTTAACGCCAGCTCTTGCTCGCAATCTCTGTTCCTGATGGTTTTTAGCGCTGCGGGGTTAGGGACCGTCACAAAGTTACCGAACTGTGTTTAAACGAATAATGTTTGAGATTTTAATAATAAATAATTTAGCATATAGATATGGGTGTGTAATTATTACCTAGTTTTACTTAGTCAAGTGTGTCCTGAAGTTCAACGATCACTATCGGTGTGCTTCTTCCTTTATTAATCGTCCGAGCCAAGTCCTGTCTGCTCGCGGGCCGCTTTCGTACTTCGCTGTAGAAGATGCGCTCGGCATGAAAAACGCATTTTCTCAACCGTTAAACAAAGCTCAGTAGGACGTCAGAAACCCGGCGCTCCTCTGTTTGTTGCCCTCTCTGCACAGGCAAGCGTCTTGCGGTTTTGTTCGTTTTGTCTTGTCATCACAAGTCACAAAGAAGTCTAAGGCCATGAATAATATATGACTTGACCTTAAAAATGATTGAAGAACAGAAGTCCTCAGCTGGTAGAATCAGGTTTTATAACATTTCCAGAGCCGTCAAATGAACATCAACTACGAGTTCAGAGTACCATGAGGTTAACAATACTGCGGCACGTCGCCGCGCTCTGTGTGCGCGTCGGGGCGCGGGATCACGGTCAAGGTGACGGCGTCGCCACCGCATCCGAGGACCTCTGCGGCTTCGGAGTGTGTGACGCCCTCGAGGCTTTGCCCGTTCACCGCCACCAGCCGGTCGCCACGACGCAGGCGTCCGTCCTCCGCTGCCGCCCCCTGCGGTGGGAGGTAGAAAGGGATCACACTTAAAATCTTGCGTTCGCGCACAGTATAACCAAACAGTCATGTAACAGTGGGACTACGGTTTTTAGGGACGCACGATAAGGGAATTGCTAGCCAGTGTGCGTATCTGCTGATGCCGATAAGTAAGGAAAGTAGAGTGCAAGTATATGTGTTTAAGGAGCAGTTGGTGGTGTAACGGTAACGCGTTCGCCCCGTGATCAGAAGGTCGCAGGTTGGAATCCAGGGCCGGTCAAGTTACCACTGAGGTACTCATGAGCAAGGGACCGTCCCCAAGCACTGCTCCATGGGCGCTGCCCTTGTTAGCTGCCCACTGCTCCGTCACGGATGGGTTAAATGCAGAGGTCACATTTAGTTGTGCTGTGGTGTGGTGTGTTTACAATGACAATCATTTTATACATATATATATATATACATACACACACACACGCAGTGTTATAGAGAAAGGCTTTTTTGAAGAGAAAAGTAAGAATTTTCCCAAAAATTGAACAGTTTTGTTACTGAATGACTTGTATTTCTACATTATAACAATTAAATTAGTTTTGATATGTTTCCAGGGGGTCTTGGTCACCTTTTAGGGGATTTGAGTTGTTTTTCGACTTAAGTCGCGTGTTCTGGAATCAATTAACAGCATACGGCGAGGTATTACTGATTAATTCCCTGAACACGCTTCTGACTTTACTGGCAGTCGTGACAGCCTGGAGCGGACATCTCATCGCTGCCATGTCTATTTTCGACGAGATGTGAAACCGTTCCGTTTCGAGAGCTTAATTAGACTGATTTGAGAGATTTCGCTACTTCGCCGCCTAGTTTCTAGCGTGATGAAATTCCGAAATAGCTACAGATAGAGAGGAAGACGATTTTGATAACCTCCCTCTTCCCTCGCCGAGGTCATCTGTGCACACTCTAACCACCACTTTTGTTTTCTTTCCCCCCACCACCTTACCCTTTCCGTCTCAGACACACCCAGCACTTAGCAAACAATAGCGTGAGGCACGTACACACATGCCAGATGGACTCAAACCAGCAACTTCCTGCCGCCCGGCGCACGCTTTGTGCTTTTAGCGAAAGGGCAAGTCGCCTTTCTTTTCAGTGCTAAAGGGAGTGTTGTGGCGATCTCTGTCTTCGCGTGTCACCTTGGGGAAGACGTTCTTGATGTAAATGGGCAGGTCGCCATGGGAACTGCAGAAGCCTCCCACGATGCTGAAGCCCAGCCCTGTGGAGCCACGCTCCAGAGAGATAGTCTGGTACTGAGGGGAGCTGCAAAATACACACACACAGAGGCAGTCAAATCCCTAGATTCTGGCCTCTTAAAGGGACAGGGCAAGTCAAATAAATCTGCTAAAAAGACTAAATAAAAGACAAACTAGACCCCTATAAACATACGCCATCACATCATTCTTACTTTTCTTTTCTCTTTAATATTATATATATTATTGACCGATGCCGCTATCCGATGTTTTTCATGCTTACATCTGCCGATGCCGATACAGATAAGTATGAGCCAAGCGTGTTAAAGACGATATTTTGCTTGCCAACGTTCCACTGCACGCTCTGAATTTTATCACAAAAATAACACCCTAATTCAGACATTTTGAAAGTGAGTGATTATTTGTCATTGTGAACACAGCACAGTGCACCACAACCAAATGTGACATCTGCATTTAACCCATCTGTGAAGGAGCAGTGGGCAGCTAACAAGGGCAGCTCCCGAAGAGCAGTGCTTGGGGACGGTACCTTGCTCATGAGTACCTCAGTGGTAACTTTACTGGCCCTGGATTCCAACCTGCGACCTTCTGATCACAGGGCGAACGCCCTACCATTACGCCACCAAATGTCATACGTTTTAAGACAGAAAGCACGGGTCGTATAAAATTCCACTTCAGACTTTGGATACGCCTGGGTCAAACGCTACCTTTCCGACGTGCAATAAATGCGTCGTCAAATATCAGGCAAATCTAAGCATTGGTCTGATGGTGATGACTTTAAAAAAAAAGAAAGTAAAAATCCTCCCATTCTGATAAATAACGCCATATGCCATCATTGTGCGCACATCTATAACTGTATTTAATGTACTTTCATGTGTCTGTCTGGAAAAAAAAAAATAAAAAATTTATTGCATCAGAATTTATCGTCTGATGTAGTTGCAAACTGGACTGGATGGGTCGGAGTCCCATGACGACAAACTCAGCATTATGTTTTTACATGACGCTACATGGACACAGTGTTCAAAAATTAGTTAAAATCACCATGGGCAAGATTACAGCGTCTGAATGTCAGCGTACACGGCGTAACAACAGAATAAGACCTGAACTTTGCACCTCAAGTGTTTGTGAGTGTTGTAGCTTTCCGGGAGTCCCGGGGATTGACTTGAGGCTGATCGCGTCGTCTTTTCGTGTGGAACTACCTGAAACGATACAGTAGAAACCAGTAATGAATTAGGACTGAAGTAATTCCCCGTTTCCCTCTTTTAATCGCCTGATTTGCGCTGTTCAGTCGCCTGAGTCTACATCCTGAAACTTTGGTGGATGTGGCTGCTTTCCTCTGTAATAAACTAGGCATCGGTCATACGATCAAATTTGGTCCTGAGATTAATTAGCGTTAAAATAAATTGACTTCTCCCCATAAAAAAAGGGTCAAATTTGGTTTAAATCAGGGTCGCAGCTGTTTCGTCTGCCGTTTTCGACACCCGCTGCCTGGTGTGTTAGATCGCATTTGGCACCTCCAGCATGACGGGTCTCCCGTTGGCCTCCGCGCGGGAGAGAGCGTCAGCTGGGATGCCGTTGACACACGACAGCTTCGTCTTCGTGTGTGTTGCTTGGTTGTACCTCCAGACTCCAGAATGGACATCTGGGTCTAAATCGCCTTTTAACCCTCCAATGGTGCGCACTTGCAGCCCTACTTTGTCTAAAGCAGCACGGAAAGTGCAGTTACCGTTACGTATAATGGTGAGACGCTGCGCCGCGCCATCGTCTGATGGCTGTAAATACAGATGATCGATTGGGGGGTTGTACAGTTTGTTTAGGAAGGCGGCCATCGCGTGTCCCTAGTTCGAATAGGCTGAAACCAGCAGCTGGTTTGAATGAATCAAGTGGTGACATATAGCGGTGAAGTCGAAATGACGAGCATCTGAATACTGCGATACTTCTAGAGAGGTGATGTTAACGACTGCGATGAAGTAAGACGGGGAAATTATTAGAAGCGTGCAAAAAAATCGAATCGTGATTCTTTCTCTGTCGATTAATAATCCCCCCGCCCCAACACGAGTTCAGCTTGCCAGTCCAATAGATCAGCGTTTCCCAACTTCGGTCCTCGTAGAACACTGCTCTGCGCAGATTCGGTATTTCCTGCACCGCCGCACGCCGATCCTACGTTGGTAATAAGCTAATCAGTAGCATCAGCTGTGCTGTGGGTCGGGAAACTGGAGTCTGCGCAGAGCGGTGTTCCGCGAGGACTGGGGTTGGGAAACGCTGGTCTATAGGACTGGCGAGACGGTGCAATGTGGAATTCTGCCCAGATAGACCCCCGTCACGTGAGCATGCAGGAAACGCAGTCAGTATGCGTACGTATGCGCTACATTTAGTGAACTACATTTGATTCAGTGTGATTTGATTCGGGATCTGCCACAGTCAAATGGGGAAAGGAACTCAAAACAGCAATCTGGGAACCGATTCATCTGTGTAGTGAATCATAAATCGATTTTGAATCGGAATCAGAAAACTGTGTTTATCTCGAAGGAAATTGCTTGATTCTGAATCGTTTCGTGAGTCCAATAATCGGAATAGAATCCTGCCATTTTTCTGAATTTTGCACTTACATTATCACATATATAGCACATTTTCTGTAAATTTCACCTATATTTTTACGCAGTTTATATTACAAACACGCATTACACCGGTACATTGCGGTACTCTAATATACCGGCGCTGAATTGCGGCGTCTTTGGCGTTCCGTAGATCTGAGCGCGAGGGCGTGGAGTGTTTCGAGACAAGATTTTTGGTTGTGAGAGTTCCACCGCACGCTCAGAATTAAGGCACAAACAAACTCAGCAAACTCAGTTTTCTCTTCCTAGATCCACGTGGCGCCATGGCGACTACGGCAAACCCTCATCCAAATCGTGAAAACATATGGCCATAAGCTGTGTATTTTGCCTCACCACGAAATAAATAAGTATAATATGCAACGATAAACGCTTTAATTTCCTCATCCGACAGATTTTGGCTGAATGGAACTGCAGAGGAGTGCCACCTTTGATGTCGGATCATTTCAGCATGATGATGATTCCAAGTTCTAAAACGATGCACAGAAAACCCTTATATTGGCTTCTCTTACCTGGCAGTCACAGCACTGCGGCGTCGCTCTGTAACGTGCCACTTCCAGCACCACCGATCCTCTGCAGCTCTGAAATGTGCAAACGTTTTGAGTGAAACAATAAAAGATATATATACGCATCCCACATACTTAGGGTTACTGTATTATATTTTTTCAAAGTAGTGCGACTGTGGGTGAATTCGGCCGCAATTCGAGAAGATGGCAGGATGTGCTCGCGTAGAACACCTCTATAAGTCTCCTTGCGTAGTCTTGGCTCACGGCTCTGATGTCGTCCCTGTTTATAGACAGAATCTGGTCACCTGGCAACAGCCTTCCGTCCAACGCCACCACACCTCCCTTCGTGACCTCGGATACAAATATTCCAGTGTCGTCCCTGCAACACACACACACACACAAGCACATCAACACCACTTTTTAAGCCTGCGGTCACGTCGTCCTCCAGCACTCTCTTGCTGAGATGTTTTTATGAGCAGAACTGAGAACCTTATTGAGTTTTTTATTTTTTTTCCATTGCATCCTGCTGTAGATTTGTGCCAGATTCAAGTTTTTGGAGACTGATATATTTGATATATAAGCCTTATCTGTTGTTATGATTGCTAGCTACCAGCAGCCACCTTCCTCTTCTTTTTCTTTCGTCGGTCATCTTCTTCAACCCTTTGTAAAGACACCGTTCGTGAGGTAAAGGAATTTCAGCTCCTGGCGGAGATCTGGGCCGTTGTTTCTTGTCGGTAGCTCAACTGCAAAAGTGGAGCCAGGAGTTTGGGCCCATGATCGGCCGGTAAAAGTACCACTGAGGTACTCTTGAACAAGGTACCGTCCCTAACCACTGCTCTCCCAATAACAGCTGCCTGCTGTTCCTTCACGGATAGGTCAGAGGCCACATTTGGTTATGGTGCACTGTGTGCTGTGTTCACAATGACGAATAATCACTCACTCACTCACTCACTCACTGTAAGAAAAGCCGCACCTTTTTCCCACAATGCCAAGCCCCAGCTCCTGCCCTGCGCCTAGATGCGCCTCCACGGTGAAGAGGTCCCACATGTCCTCACTGAGGCCTGCGCCGCTGCCCGGGTGGACGTGTGAGGACGGCTCTCGGTACACGCGCAGGCGAACGCGCTGCGGACACAAGCGCAGCACGCTCAGAGCCTCCTCGTGGGTCGCCATGCGCAGGTCGATGCCGTTCACCTGGGCCAAAGGGGAGAGAACGAGAGTGACTGTCATGTCTGACCAGTGTTTGTTGGCTAGGGTTTCCTAGATACACGTGGAATGTTTTCGTGGCGTCGTAAAACACGTGCAAGTTTGCACCTGGAGAATGTGATCTCCTGCCATTAGCCTCCCGTCTCGATGCGCGGCTCCTCCCTCGTTGACCTCGTGAATCAGGATCGCGCCCTGAGGGCGAGAGCGCGGTTATTAACCAGATACAACTGACGTCCAAGTCCGGCCTAACCGTAGGTCGAGCTGTTCCTCACCAGCAGCGTATTGCAGCCCCCCACGATGCTGAGGCCCAGGCCTGAATGTCCTTTACAGACATCTATGGTGCTTATACAGCCGGGGATGATGGGACGCGTCAGGGGGTCCGAGTCCTCGGAGCACGAGGAAGAACGGAAGCCTGGTGCTGCGGCGGGATCGCTTAGAGAGTTTAAGAAGGAAGGAGCGTGGACAACACCGTGGGTGGGATCGGCTGCCGGGCTACGACACGTGGGTGAGGCCTCAACGCTTGGAGGAGTTTGATTGGCCGCTTCAGTGTCGCAGGTGGGAGGAAGAGGGTTGGCGGGTGGTGTGAAATTAGATGAGAAGTTTGGGGGAGGCCTCGTTTCCTGTGAAGAGAAAGAGGAAGGTATTCAGTTTGGATCAGTGCTGTTGGTATTGATGCACAGTTGATCGACCCCTGGTGTGTACCTGATGTAAGAGAGCGTAGAGTTGGTCTTCTTCGAACATGCCAATGTCCACAGCCGAGGGCGAGACCACGGGAGAGCCGTCCGTCTAAACACAAATAAACTGATAGTTTGTGCGCAAATTGGATCGATGTAAAGCTGTGGTCAAAAAATGCGGGTGGTTGTTCACTATAAAGTGCACTATAACGTGGGAATTATATACACCGATACCGATCTCCCGCGTTTTTCATGCTTGTATCCGCCGACGCCGATAAATGAGAATTTTGGCACAAAAATAACAGCATACACTTGAAGGTCGCGGGCCGTATGAAATCCCACCTCAGACTTTGGACACGCCTGGCACAAGCGCTACCCTTCCGACAGTAAACGCGGCATCAGACATCGGCGGAAAATATCGGGCAAGTCTAAGCATCAGTCCGATGCTGATGACTTGAAATAAAAACCGTTTCTGTTACGATTACGATATCATGGTGCATCCCTAGCAAGTGTGTAACGTTTACAAGTTACCTGCAATACAGCTCCTTCAGCCATGTGTTCCAGTGCAGATTTGTTCCTGTTGAACAAAAATTGCACGGAAAGTTAATGAAACTCGTGTGGCGTGCGTACAAGTAAACAAATTGTAGTGCCATTAATGAGAAGATGAGGACCTTAATGTTTGATTTGCGTGAGAGTGTGTGTGTCTTCACCTGTTCAGCACAATCCTAACTTGAGAGGGCGCGTTACTGATTATAGCAGCAGCGTTCTGGTGACTACGGCCGTATAAAACTTGCCCGTTAATCTGCAAAAGAAACACGATCAGGGCTGTAAGTTGGAAGGTGTGAAGGGAATGATTATAATAAATATGGCTACACCCCAACAACATAAAGGATGCTAAAAGGGTCAGGCCCCCACCTCTAGCAGCTCGTCCCCCACCCTGATTCGTCCGTCAACAGCGGCGGCTCCGTCTGGCCGAAGCTCGGCTACGTACACGCTCGTCCTCCCCCCGACTCGCCCCCTGCTGCCCGTCACACGCACTCCCAGGCCGGAGCTGTGCATGCTGCAGTCCAGCTCCAGCATTCCCAGCTCTCCGGAGAGACCGCCGTACCTCTGCGACATGCGGCCTGAACGCACACGCACAAAAGCATATGCATGTGTGTGTCTTTGCGGAGAAGAAGCGTATTTAAGTTATAATCTGTCTCGAAATGATCTTTGAGGCACGACGCTCCCAAAAAATAAGCTCGCTTCATTAATACACATCTACATTCTAATAAATGCTAATACACACTGGCAGAGCGCACACACACACACACTTCTCCTTTTGTCCTTGACTTATTTTCTTGAGCTCAAGTTAGGAAGCACTTTGCCATCGCTTTGAAGACAACTTTAAGGATTTGAGACTTGGGTTTCTAAGAGGCGGGCGCACACACACACACACACATACTCCAGTACGAAGCGCTTTCCTCTTCGCCATGCTGCATACTCTCTGGTGGCTGGCTCAGTCTTTCTAGAAGATCCTTAGACGTCGTTCCATCCGTTGCCGCACCGACAGGCCCTGAGGGGAGCCTTAGGGAAGGCGGGGCGGGGCGCGGAGGCTTCCTTAACAACCTGTTATCTGTAAGCTGGCAAAAAAAGAGAAGCCACACAGACGTCGGCTTCAGCGTGTTTGTTGTCAGATATATTCTGACACGGTGTTACCCTAGCGGCACACGGAAAAGCTGAAACTCAAAAAATAAAACGATATAAAACGAATAAATCGATCATAGTTTCATATCCAGCTCCTAGATCCTACTGTGCCACTGGGAGCCTGAGCAAGACCCTTAATCCCGAGTTGCTCCGGGGAGACCGTCCTTAGGTAATTACGAAGTCAATCTGGATAAGAGTCTGATCAAATGTTGCAAATGTGTCGTAATGAAGCTGTTTTTAAAATATGACCGCAAAGCTCTAATTCCTTTCGGTCCAAAAAATTGCCGAGGAGCAAAATACAGCACGAATCGTCACGCCTGTTGGCGCCGAGTTTACCACAATACACTGGTGGCGCTGAAGGAATACGAGGTAATATATTCGCTCCGTCAGTTACATAATAGTCTACAAGGGGCAATATCAACCCATCAGTAGCTGTTTCCTCAAGTTTACATTTAGAGCAGATGCTAGGGATTCATGATTCGATTCGATTTCAATTCAGAATTGATTCAGGATTCATAAGCGAGTCACGATTCAATACATAGATAAATTTGTTTCCGGATTGCTGTTTTGAGTTATTTTTCCCATTTGATTGCGGCCTATCAACAAATCACACTGAATCAAACTTAGTTTACTAAATATAATGCGCGGTGGCGTAGCAGTTAGTGCTGCTGCCTCACAGCGAGAAGGTCCTGGGCTCGACCCCCAGATCATGTGGAGTTTGGACGCTCTTCCCACGTTCTCGTGGGTTTCTTCCGGGTGCTCCCGTTTCCTCCCAGAGTCCAAAAGCATGCACTCTTGGTTAATTGGCCCCGTGAGGTGTAAATTTGAGTGTGAGCCCTGCGGTGTGTTGGCGCCTGCCCAGGGTTGGTCCTTGCCTTGCGCCCGTAGTTCCGTAGGATAGTCTCCGGTCCCCCCCATTTGGGATTGAGCAGTTCGGATAACGACTGCATTTCTTTCATGCTCACGCGGAGGAGGTCTATCCAGACAGATTTTCACCTTGCACCATCTATAGGACTGGCCAGTCGAACTCGTGTCGGCAGGGGGGGAAAGTAACCTAGTGCCATTACATGAGTTAAAAAAATATGAATCAATTTTTTTTTTTGGAAGGTATGAATCGATTTTGAATGGACAGAAAAAGAATCGTGATTAAATTTTTTTTTGCACATCCCTAGCAGATGCCCTTATGTCGAGCGACTTCGTTTCCAGACTCCCCGGAGCAACTTGGGGTTAAAGCTGTTGCTCAGGGGTCCAACGGTGGTCGTGTTGAAGGTGGGATAGGTTTGGACAGAGCAGTATCCTACTGCTAGATCCACCGCTGCCAAAAAAACTAAATGTAAGTAACAGTGGTCAACGGAAGGCAACTTGGGGTTAAGGGTCTTGCTCAGGGACCACGTGTTTGAGGTAGGATCCGAACCCACAACCTCTTGAGCCAGAGGTCGGACGCTATACTTGAAAGGTTTACGTAACAAAGTACAATTACTCAAGTACTATACACCACTGCTTTTATCTGTCAAAATCTTTATATAATCCATATAATAATATGCAATAGATTTCCAACCTTAAATGGGATGGGGGTGCAGGGGTTGGCCGGGGGGAGGCGCAGCGGTAGACTACTCGGAATCTCACACTGCTACGGGCCAGAGAGAACATGCACATGGTAATTGACACTGTTTTACATAGCGTGGATTTCATTTGCATCGCTTTAAAGTCCACACACACACACACACACACACACAGACGGCAGCAAATTATAGAACGGACGCCTACCTGGTTGTGATGGTTTGTTTGTGATGGATGTTGTTCGCCGTGACTGCAGGCAGGGTCTGAAACCTGCGGTAAAGAACAACACCTTAATGTACTGGGAATGTAGAGTGTGCAGTGTGTTAGGTTAGTGGATTCAAACAGTGTGTGTGTGTGTTATACCTGAGGATTCTGCACTAAGAGTTCCACTCTGTCCCCAGCTCGGCGAATAGCCTCTACTGCTTCCTCGTGAGTGAATTCGCACACGTCCACGCCCCCGACCTGTAGGGTTAACACCACAAGGTCCAGTTACCCACACAACCCCAAAAAACACAGTCACTCCAGAAATATCCAGCTGGCCCAAATGTTCACCTAACAACACAAAACCAGTCCACCAAAATACAATCAGCTCACGCCTAAAGTCATGAACAATCAGACCAACACACAATTACCCAACGTCACAAAATTAGTCCAACAAAATACAATCAGCTCACGCCTCAAACCAGGAACAATCAGACCAACACACAATTACCCAACATCACAAAATTAGACCAACAAAATACAATCAGCTCACATCTCAAACCAGGAACAATCAGACCAACACAATCACCCATCATCACAAAATTAGACCAGAAAAATACAATCAGTTCACATCTCAAACCAGGAACAATCAGACCAACACAATCACCCATCATCACAAAATTAGACCAGAAAAATACAATCAGCTCACATCTCAAACCAGGAACAATCAGACCAACACAATCACCCAACATCACAAAATTAGTCCAACAAAATACAATCAGCTCACGCCTAAAGCCAGGAACAATCAGACCAACACACAATCAGAAAATCCATTCAGGCAACTGTATGTAAAAAAACTGTAAATACACAACTTTAATATGACACTAGCAGTGTTCATTTAGGACGGAGCTGTTGAGCGATTGTTAGAATTGTACCACAAGCCTAAGAACCGAGCTGCGTTATGCAGAAATGTGAACCCTGTGTCCACTAGATGGAGGCAGTGCAGCTAACTAAGGCCTCTAAGCACCTGCAGTATTCGGTCTCCGGGTTTGAGAGTGTCGCCTCGCGACGCCGGACTGCCCTCGGCGATGTGTTTGACGAAGATGCCCCGTCTCATTTCTCCGTCGCTCAGGCGACTGCCCATGCCGCGCCCCCCGACGACGCTGATGCCGAGGCTCTCCCCGTTCTTCCTGGTTAGGGTCACTCTGGGGAAATGTCGGAAAACAGCCACAACCGTAACTGGGCTTCGAAAAGCGCTGATAGAATCTGAATATATAGGCAGTATTTTTTGGAAGAGTGTGACACCAGTCCAAGTCTAGTTTAGTTTATGGCAGGTTTGTCCATACATTACCTTCTGGGCTGACTCCATGAATCAAGATCGTTTCCTCGCTGCGGCGTCTCTTTCGCCTCGTCCCTTTCTTTCTCGTCGCCGCGCTCTCCGTTGGGTTGCCGAAGACTCGTTCTGGCAATTTCCAGCCCTCCCTCCCCCTTCTTTCTTTCCTCAGCGCCTCGAAGTCTCCATTGTGCAAGACTCTCCGCTCGTTCCTTCCCTCCCGCGCTGAAAGATCCTCCGTTCACTTTCCCGCCATCCACTTTGGTTGGTTCTTGTCCGCTAGAATATATTAAAAATCCTTAAGTCTAATCAGTGGCCTTTGTTCGGACTTAAAATCCTGTAATTTAAGACTACTTCAGGGCGTTTTCTTACAGTTTTTTAAGGGCCGTTTCAGGAGCGCGTTGCTCCCGCTTCGATCGGTCGACGCTGGCTCGCTCTTCTTTCGATTGGATGATTGCGGCCTGGTCGACGGTACCCTCGTGTTTTGATTGGGCGACACGGATGGCGGTTAGGTGCATGTCGAGGAAAGTGGCAGGTACATACGTCACACTGTTATGGCCGGGAATGAGAAAAACGAAAGGGATATTAAGAAACGAGTAGAAGGTCTTTCCTAAAAAACGAGCGTTAGCGATATGTTGGGCAGAGATGTAACTCGGAGGGGGAAAGGTTCCAGCCGAAAAACACCGCGATGCGACACCAATGTTCAGGGTCTCGTGGTTTGGAAATACAGAACCAACCCAAATCAACCCTGAGCCCTTCTGCCGACTCGAAATCGAATCATTTCTATTTGCCATAGGCTATTAAAGCAAAAATGTAAATATAAGGCTTTGAAACAAAATAAAAATATTTGCTTTCGTAATTTATTAGACGTATAGTCTAATCAGGCCGATACACGGAGCCGATCTGTTCAGTTAAATTGCAGCTTTTTCTACTTTTGCGCATGCGGTAAAGCTGGTTCATCCTTCGACATTCACGCTAAT
The DNA here is from genome assembly GCA_032718565.1 of Distichodus sexfasciatus. Classification (NCBI taxonomy): domain Eukaryota; kingdom Metazoa; phylum Chordata; class Actinopteri; order Characiformes; family Distichodontidae; genus Distichodus; species Distichodus sexfasciatus. The sequence goes on along the minus strand of JAVGVS010000165.1, from coordinate 349,692 downwards.
TCCTACATATTGATATGACAACCAGCAGAACAAGCAACGCGACACACTACAATCCCAAAAGCCTTAACACTAGTAGCTCTCGCTCGCAATCTCTGCGTTCCTGATGGTTTAACTGCAGCAGGGTTAGGGACCGTGGCTAAATTACAGAACTCGGTTTAAACACAATGTTTGAGGAGGGGGCGGGACAGTGGCTCAACTGCCGCCTCACAGCAAGATGGTCCCGGGTTCGGTCCTCGTGGGGCCTTTCAGTGTGGCGTTTGCATGCTCCCCCCTCTCTGTTTTCTCGTGGGATTCCTCCCACAGTCTGAAAGCACGCACTATAGGTTTATTGGCGACCTACTGTATATCGCGTGCTTTGCGATGTGTAGGCACCTGCACAGGGTTGTTCCCTGCCTTGCGCCCTATAGTTCCCGGAATAGGCTCCGGGCCCCCCGCGACCCCAGTTGGGATTCAGCTGTTCAGATGCACGACTTACACATTAAAAACTGGTATCGGATCATTACTCGGGATCAGCTGATACCCTAAGCCCAAGTATCGGCATCAGTATCGGAACTGAAAACGTTGGAACGGTGCATCCCTAGTAATGATGTCCACTGCACAGCAGCGATCTGAGAAGCAGTTAATCTAGCCGTCAGGCCTGAGAGATTTCACTGACGCGGAAAGCTTTCGTGTGTGTGTGTGTGTACCTGAGGTCTGGTCCGATAAGCGAGTGTCTCCGCAGCATAGCTCGGGCCTGTGCGTTGGTGAGGTTGGCGGTTTCCTCGCCGTTGATGGCCAGGATTGCGTCTCCCACTCGAAGTCTGCCATCACTGCTGATGGCCCCTCCGTTAACCACCGAACGGACAATCATACATGAACCGTCCCTTAAAGCACTCACTGCCATACCTACACACACACACACACACACACACACAAATATAGTCCCTATTGCCTTGTGTGTGTTTTATCTGTTATCAAGGCTTATACAGGGTATCCGCGGATCCTTAAAAAGTCAAATTAGATTTTCCAAAATTAAGGCCTTAAATATCTTTAAAAATGACTAGTAATCCTTAAATTCAGAGTTCAAAGGTCTTAAAATACCACAGACCCAATACACAAGATTGCTATATTTTTTTCTGGTAATCTCTAAAGAATTTGGCTAATTTCTAATTGGTGTTTTGCATTTTTGTGTATGAGATCGGAATGAGCGGAACCGCCAACATTTCTGGTTCTATGCCATTATTGTGGAAGTTGTAGCACAGTTCCCTTACATATTCAGTTTACACATTCGTGTAATTGGAATTTGGTAATTGGAACTTATTTTATTCCCTGTATTCAGTTCACAGAACTTGTTAGTACTGTAATGTTTTTGTTGTGAAATACAGGCACTTTCATGCTCTGTAGAGCATGAGTTACTTTTCAGCATTTTCAGTTCCAATAAGTGTTTGGAGAACTATTTGTAAGGCGGTCACATGCTCTTTGCCGTTTTGCGAATGTAGGGTCTTAAATTTGATCAAAGTGGCCTTAAAAAGTCTTAATAAGTCTTAAATTTGGCTTCCTTAAACCTGCAGATACCCTGTTATATAATTGCTGCAGCTTTTTTTTTCCCCCTGACCTTAAGTCAGAATCGCAGGTCAGCTTTCAAGCTTTTATAGCCCTTGACCAGTAGGTTACTTCATCTACGATCGGCAAAGTAGCTTTCATTTATAGAAAATATTCCAGTGGCTTTCACATAAGGCTTATTTTTTTTGGGGGGGGGGTCATTTGCTCCCCAAGTGCCGAGAGTATTTTTGCCTCCTGCTGTTTGAAGTTCCCCGTCTCACGTCTGCTGGTGAAAGTGAGTGATTACTTGTCATTGTGAACATAGCACAGCGCACCACAACCAAATGTGACCTCTGCATTTGACCCCTCTGTGAATGAGCAGTGGGCCGCTATTTTGGGCCAGCCTCCGTGGAGTATTACCTTGGGGGTACTGTACCTCGCTCATGAGTACCTCAGTGGTACCTTTACCGGTCCGGGATTTGAATCACAGATCACAGACGCTACCGACTTCCCCGGTGAAATATTTTTTAGTGATTGATGTCGTAAACCCAGCCTTTAAATGGCTCTCCTCTCGTTCTATGTGGTGCGTCGCTCCTCCGGCAGAGCGTATACCTGAGACACGGTGAGAATCATCATCAGGCTCGAGACGGTCGAAAACCCGCTGAATTCGCCCAGTGTTCTGGCAAAGCTTGAGGACGGCGTCACGTTGGTTTCCCCGTCGTCTTGCTCCGATGCTGTTCAACAAGCAAACGATATCCAGCCGTGGGCCCCCACCCCGGTTCTGGTTATGCACACAGGGAAGCGCAGCAGCGTTCCCATCTTAAACCAAAGTAGCTCCAGAGAGGCGTCCGATACTTAAACCGTAAGAAAGGTTATGATTGTGTAGGTTAGTGCTAATCTTTTCGCGAGTTTCACTACTAGTTGCGTTCCCTAGACCAGCATTTCCCCTCGCGGAACACCGCTCCGCACAGATTCGAGTTTCCCAACCCACAGCACAGCTGATGCTACTGATTAGCTAATGAGCAACGTTGGATCGGCGTGCAGCGGTGCAGGAAATACCGCATCTGCGCAGAGCGGCGTTCCGCGAGGGAAACGCTGCCCTAGACTAACCAAGATACCCGGAATAGGTTGTGTGGTTCGAGTTTTTGACGTGATTGTGCGATTAGGAAGTAAATACTCTAGAAGTATCTATAAGTCAGTGTGAAAGGCAATGGCATGCAAAGTGGTGACAAACAGAAAGAAAAACGCTGATGAAAAGCCAACATGCAAAAAGAAAACGAAGCGCGAAAGCAACACTATGGTCGTAAAGAATTTGGAGAATCATTTGTCGTGTTTTTTTTTTTATTTTATTACAGTTCATCGCCGATGCCTTTATTGTTTTTTTTTGTTCTTTTTTTTTTTTAAAGATACATTCAAATTACAGTACAATCATAGTGCGTTAAATACAACAATGCACGCAAAGACAGCACAGGACAGAGATGAAAACAGTAAAGGAACACGAGACGAAACACAAATTAGAAGACGTAACACAATAACAACATAATCGAAGACATAATAACACGTAATACAAGACACGGGACAACGGCAATACTGGTTAACTGACGCGAGCTAAACCCCGTCAAGGGGAGGAAAGAGCTTAGATGTGACTCTGCACGGCAAAACCAGTTGCTTGTCGCAACGGAGGTTTCCAAGAAAAACGACCGTTTATGTTGCGTGGGGTAAAATTTTGGATTTTTTGGTTTTAGTGTTTTGAAACAGTGGAAGGTCTATACTGTACTGTTGTGAATAAATTCTGCTGAAAAACTAACCCTTTCCATCCTAAAAACGTGACTTTCTTGAGGTGAGGAATTCAATTCCAGAAAGAATGTTAAAAGTTTCTGTTTTGACCGCTCTACTTCAATATTTACGGTAAATCCACTCGTCGCCTAGCGTGAAGATATTTCTCCGGAATCCATCTTGGTCTCCCGAGTTCAGTTAACCTAACGCAGGTAGGCTATCCGTGTGGCTGTGAATGCAGCGTAGGCTACCGTAAATGCAAACGTAGCCGTGACCGCACCAAGCGTCTGTGAGTGCTACCTCGATAGTCAACTTCAAAGGCAGATTTCTCTGTTTCTCACTTGGCGTGACAGGAGAAACCCGACTCCTTTGAATGTTGATATCTCAGTCATATGTCGTCCGATTCATTCCATATAGGTATCGTTTTGAAGCTTGATTTATGCCCTTTCATCAAAACACAATAACTCAATTTTTTAAATTTGGCGACAAGCGACTGGTTTTGCCGTGCAGAGTCACAAATGAGATAACGTTCTTCTCTAACATAACCTCATACCCGAATAACGCTATTTGCAAGTCTCTCTTTCTTAAAAACGATAAACGAAAACGATTAACGTCCACGCTGCTGAGTTAAAACACGTCTCAGCTGTCAACCGTTATCTCCCAGCCAATTAATATTCGTTTGCATAAATAGTAGATCAAAAAGAATGCTTCAAATGTTCGGAGACGGCGCCAGGGCGGGAGCCTCTCGTAGCTGACGGAATGTGAGATTGGAGAGAAACCTCGAGTCCGTATTGTTTCTGCTCCTCTTTTTTAAAGAGAAATACGTCGTCTTAAGCGACTTAAGCAATCTCTACGCTGCACGTGATCAAACTAAACCTTTCGAGTCGGACAGCCTAGGTTTTTCTTCTATGACGTAGAAAAGTCCAAGTCAGACTAGGCGGTCCGTTAAAAAGTTTGGACCGATTACAGCCGTCGGCAGAAAGCAGCTACGTCTTGGAAAACGAAAGGAGGAAAATGTCTCAAACTTTTCGAACAAGCGACCCGTGAGTTCCTGCGAATCCAGCGTGTCTCGTGATTCGCCAGCGTCGAGGTTTAGACACACACACACACACACACACACCCTTTTAAAGGTATTTTACGCCCCACACAGCGGTGCTCACAGCTCTCGGGTGTAGTCCATGTGGCAGAACATGGCGGCACTGAGCACGTACGCGCAGAGGCACAGGCTCGCGACCAGCAGCGCTAACATACCCAGGCTGGCGTTGCCCCTGCTGATGATGATGGTCCTCTCCAGGCCGCCGCTCGGCCGAGACACAGCTTTAGGCCCCGCCTCCATCCTGCTCTTAAACGCCGAGCTCTCCTGTGAAGCAGTCGGAGCAGACGGGTCATTTGGTCCGGCCCCTTACAGTATAGGACCTTTTAGTAGTAGTAGTGTGGAAAACTGACCCGAAGACTTAAGACGCTCATAAACGCAGCGTTACACGACGTAGGGGATGACGGCAAATACGACAATCAGACATAACACAAAATATAACAATAACACAACATATGTGCTGCAGTGGAACTTTCGCTAGCGTAATCTGAGTGACCGATTTCCTCTCCAATCAGGTGGCTAAATACGGTTCCAATTTCTTACAGCGAATACAAACGCTCGTTTTTTTTTTTTCCCCAGGAGCGACAAGAAGACAAGTTGTGGGTTATTAGAAGATTTTGGGTGTTGCGTTTCCAGCCAGTATCCTTGTCTAATTGTATTCGTTAATTTTCCCTAATTCTTCACATTTCGCAGGGGTCACGCCTCTAACGCTTTAACGAACGTGTTCGTTTTGATCTGACCATTTAACGAGATTATTTACACTTAAGTTAGAAGCGAGAAGCCGATGCGGTGGGAAGTAACGGTGGGAGGAGATGCGTGAGGAAATCCAGGCAGTCATTTAAAAATAGCGTTCAAAAGTCGTCTCGTTCTGGTCAACCCGGTCTTGTCTGTGTCTCGTCACACTGGTCATAGCAAGGTTTCGAATAGAAAGCTAGAGAGGACATTCGCTTTTATGATCTTTCATGCCGAGATCAATAACTTGCTCTATGATCAACTTCGTGTCTCGGCTCCTCAAGAGGTAACAGCAAAGTGACTCCAAGCTCTGTGTCAGGCCACCAGACGTGCGGCTCTACGCCGACATGACCTTTCCCGAGAGTACAGCGGATGATTACCGTGTACCGTGTTACACACCGTGTAAAAAATCTAAACACTGGAATCGCCTTGCTCAGCGCTAGCGTCATTTTCCGTGCTTTTATCGTCCCTCGTTCTTTCCCCATTCACTTCAATGCATTCGAATCGACGTCGGCCAGTTTTCACGTCACAACCGCATTAAGCCCTCGTCACCCGTCACCTCATGACCACCGTCTTGACCCGCACTTGTCTTTTTCTTCCTCTTGCAATCCCTTGTTCCTTCCCCATTCATGTCAATACATTTTAATCCAAGTCGGCCACTTTTCACATCACAAACTTGAGCAAACACTGACATGTTCTTGCAGAAAAGCATCTCTAGTTTCTTCTGGTGTTTGTTTTTTTCTCTCTTCCTTGGTCTACCTGTATGTCACCCTTTTACAACCGTCCCATTTTTGGCTCCAGGTGTTGATTTACCTTCTAGAAAGAGTTTTACAATCCTTCGTTTCAGCGGACAGCCCTCGCCGCGTCGGGGCCACGTTTCGCTTTTAACAGCAAAATAATTGACGTGAAAGAGAAAATCCTACTTCTGATCTACATTTCAACCACTCTCCCCAGCACGGGCCCTATCCTTGTCCAGTTTGCCGTTACACCCGAGGAGCGATTGTAACGTAATCGCTGCTAGCAGGACTCTCAAGGTTTTGGAGTTTTTCGCCAAGGCTACCTGAAAAATTTACGCCATTAAATATATATATCTTTAATCCTTTAACAACAAGCAGACTTGGTTTGAAATGATTAGAATTTTCGGGCTTTTTTCCCTCATTTTTTTCGTTGCAGCCTTGTAATTTTTTTTTTTTTTTTAATTGAATGACTAGAATTAATCTTTTATCACACTTAAAGCACGGTCGTAGCCTTTTACAAAAGAACGCCATTTAAGGGGAGGAAAATAAATGAGACGAACGCAATAAAAACCGGCAAAAAACGCCGTTAATTAAAGCCTCAAGGTTTTCTCCTGAACGTTCGCCCGTCGCTTGTTAGCGGTACGGCCTTGACCATAACGTCTTCCTTTCCCCCCACAAAAAATAAATGGTGAAAAGCAACTGAATAAGGGTTAAAGCTTAAGCGAAATCTCTCGTCCTTCTTCCCCTTCCTCATAATGCTGAAATTTCTGGTTGGTCGTGCTGCTGGGAATTTTTTTTTCTCCCTCAAATGGGTCTATTTTGAAAAGACTCATGGAGTGTTTAGTAAAGTTAAACCTCACCGCTCGCGCGTGTGTGAATAAGAGATGAAGTCACACGGATCCCGTGAACAAATATCCCGCCGATTAAAGCCTCGAGTCTCGAGTGACCATTGTGAAATGGGTCAGTGGAAAAAATACAAGGAAAACACTTTCTCTCCGGGCCGGCTTTTAGCGGTAAACAACACTTGTTTACCACATTTATGGTAAAATATGCGACGAGCAGGTAAATATATCTCAAAATATATCCGTCTTCAGAGTTTTCTCCTTCAAGATTTTCTCCAGACGTTGTGTCAAACCAGTTCGGCAAAACCATTTTAACACGTCTTTAACCTTTATCCTACGTTCAATTACCGTTAAAGTGACCGTCATGAAGCAGCTAAGAGTCTGCAGGTTTTTTTTTTACTCCCACCCAACATGTTTTCCACAAACGCCCCCCCCCCCCCAAAGTCGTCGTAAAGACAAGCGCGTTAAAGGGACGTTACCTGCGTCTTGCCGAGCTCTTCGCCGCGTCCGGAAATGCAGTTGCTGGTCACGCAGCCCCTCGCGTCCTGCGTGTCATTTTCCTGAAGACGACAAAACTCCAGTCAATCCCAAAGCCTCCCCATCAGCCACCCAAATGCGACTCGGCTCGTTTCGTTCGCAGTTCCAAAACAAGGCAAACACCACACTTTTGTATATATTTACAGAGAGGGAGACAGGAAAAAAGCAGCGTAGCCTGGACGCGGCCAACCCGAAATTGCCTGAGCGCACGTGCACCTTTTTCTGGAGGTCGGCGCTCGAATTCGAGCAGCATCAATGATTGAAGAGGAGGGTCAGTAACCGGAGCCTGGCTGCGCCTGGGTTACTGGCTCTCAACAAAGCCCCCGGCACAATGACCACGGCGGTCGCGCGACAACAAAACTCACTTGAATCTACTTCGTGCTGAAGAATTTTTTTTTTTTTCACCATGATGGAAATATAAATGACTAAAGAATGAACCAAATCTGCTCAGTTTTAAGGGAAAAATATAGTTCCAGGTGCGGGTATCGATTCCATTCACGCTATGCCAGAAACATGGCCGTGAAAGTGAGTGATTATTTGTCAGTGTGAACACACCACAGCACACGGTCCACCACAACGAAATGTGACCTACGCACATTGTGACCCAACCGTGAAGGAGCAGTGGGCAGCACCCGGGGGTGGTGCAGTGCTTGGGGGGACGGTATCTTGCTCACGAGTACTTGCTCACATTCTAACAGCTTCCAATCTGGCACTACCACCACTGGGCCCCTGAGCAAGACCCTAAGTTGCTCCAGAAGGTAGCGTTAACATGGTTGGAGGCTTGATGGTTCGAGTCCAGGACCTGTAAATGAGAACACTGAGGTACTTGTGAGCAAGGTACCATCCCCAAGCATTGCACTCAAGAATAGCGTGTTAACCTGGAATCGAGACCGGCTGCACCGTTGCATATTGTTTTCCAGTCAGTTTGCACTAGGGTTGGACCGATTATCGGGGGCCGATATTAGGCTTTTCACCGATCGTCGATATTGGTGTTTCATTTTGACCAGTACCGATATTAAGTAACTACAAGGTGCGCTACTGTGGCTCCACTGCCGTCTCATTTCCCTGTGCCCTTTCGCTCTCGACTGGCTGCTTCATTTAACGTCCCGCCCACAACAGTCTCTGATTGGCTGTATGTCACACGAGTAGCAGCCAGTCAACGCTGAAGCCTTGTTGTCGCTCACACACAGGGGCACCGTGAAGCTACGAGAAGGAGAAGAGGAGAGAGGAGGGTTTCAGCTGAGCTTGGTGTTTGTAAAATTCAACATTTTGACAGATTTTCATATCGGTTCCAACGGTATCCATTAACTAGCAATAATCGGTATCGATATCGAACCCTGAAAACCCAATATCGCTCGACCTCTAGTTTTGCTGAATGCCGGGGTTAAATAGACAGGCTGTGTAGTTTTTCGTTGACGTGAACTATGAACTCTTTTGCACCAGTTGTTGTAAGGGTTCTGATAACGATCTGATCTGAGGGGTCAAGACTAAAGTGAAAGTGAGTGATTATTTGTCATTGTGAACAAACCACAGTACAGCACACAGTGCACCACAACCAAATGTGACCTCTGCATTTAACCCATCCATGAAGGAGCAGTGGGCAGCCAACAAGGGCACCATCCAGGGAGCGGTGCTTGGGGACGGTACCTTGCTCATGAGAAGCTCAGTGGTAACTTTACCGGCCCCGGATTCGAACCTGCAACCTTCTGATAACGGGGCAAATACCCTACCGTTACGCCACCGACTGCCCCCGAGACTGTCCTAATTTCTCAAAAATCTCCCAAGCATGGGGTCCGCATGTCCTGCAGGACTTGGGGACTAGAACCCACGACCACCATCTAATTATACGTGTCCCAAGCAGTGAATTCCCCAAGTAAAAGTGCTACTGAGAGTTAATATCAGGCTTGTGGGATTCGCTGCTGTGAAGTAACAGCATTAACTGTAGCGTCCGGAATGAACCGTTTTCCATGTCCGGTTCTCACACACGCCCGGGGTATTTACCGGTAGCGGTTTGGCGACGCCGAGGCGCACGGCGCCGTACTCCGTGCTCTTGAGGACGTGCACAGCGTGACCCAGGCTGGCGTGGCTCAGGTCCATCCCATTGACGGACATCAGCCGGTCGCCGGGCAACAAGCGGCCGTCTCTCTCGGCCAGGCCGCCTGGTACCAGAGAGCGGATTACGATCACCGTCTTCTTCGGGTCCACCGGGTCCTGAGAGCGAGAGATAACGGGGACAGAGAATGTCAGGTCACTGCTGCTCTTTTCTTTTCTTGCGACGCTGGACGTGGTGCCGAGGAAGCGTTTGGTCGCGGCGCAACGGATTTGTCATTGTGAATACGCCACAGACGCGTAAAGATTAGCCTGTAGTTCCCCTAACTGGCCACTAGTGGCCTCCCTCCCTCCCGCCCTCCCTCTCCAGTGGGTTAGTTTGCTCCTACTGTGATTGCTGCTTCCAAAGTTGTTGTTGTAGAGACAGAGTTTGTTGCTTAAAACTTTTAGCAGCTTAAGAAGACGTGTGATATTAAGTTTCTTGTCAGAATTCTCTCACTTTTTTTTTATGTTGATACTGACATGCAGTACGTAGCGGGGGGAGAGAACGCCAGCGAGTGCATCCGCTCGTTTGACGCGTTTATTCTTAAAGCGCACCGATAAACAATTATTACAGAGAAAACAGAACGTGTCCCCGTAATTTAACGCTAAAAACGTGCCAACTTGCACTCGCGCAAAACTGTAAACTTTAGTGACTGAACGGCGCAAATGCGGCGATTGTTAGAACGGCAGACGCACTGAGTGGCAAATTCCCTTTTAAAACGTGTCCGGTTGTGATGCTATAGTGCATACTACACTGATGAACTTTTCAGTGAAGCACAAGCAGTGGATTCTTTATGTGACTGTGTGAAAATGTCCTGTTATGAGCAACGGTAAGTTAAAAACTAAGCTTGGTAGCAAACCACATGCTCGACGCGCTAAATGTAGTAGCAGGTTGCAAATGTTTATTTTGCGTCTTTTACCTTGAATTTAGGTGTATAACGAGGGGTGGGGTGGGGTCAACTCCTTCTGCCACCGCGCACAGCTCACTAAATGTTGGCGTCAACCAGAGGGGGGATAATGGGGAAGTGGGTGCGGTAATCTACCCTTCACCTCACATTTAGTAGACCTTTACTTGCTATCTTTGACGGGGCGTTAAAAAAGCAGTAAAAGTTTTGGACAGTGGCTTTATTACCCCGCCGTTTACCGGTATAACCGGCCTATTCCTAGTCAGTAGCCCAACTGCAACCTCCTGTTCCTCCTTTTTCAGGTCAACAAAATTGTGATTCTCCGTTAAGTAAAACCAACATTCCTTGTTAGGGAGAACCGTGCTATTACTTTGCTTATGTTTTTTTTTTTTGCCCGTTCGTGATGCAAGTTTAACATGAAGTTCTTCTTTTGTTATGTTTGCCCCGCCCTGCTTTTTTGCGTTTGTAGAATCTGGATTTCCCCTCGGCTCAGGTTTAGTTTGTCTCCTAGACAGAACTCCGTGACCAGGATGCCAGGTTTACCTTAAATGATTTCCCTAATTGCAGGTTCGGCCTCAATATAGTTTAATGGCCTTGTTGAGGGCCTCGATGGCAGTACTGCTGGTGGTAAAATAGAGTCTTAACTGTTTAATTCCTGTTTAATCGTTAGATAGTTGCAAGAGCTACTAGTTTAATAGATAAAAAGTACAGTCACAAAGTCAAAAACTTTTCTTCACGATCTCGCATCCTACCACAGGGAAGACGCAAGGCACGACTCCCACGATCTCTCGTTTTTTTTCTGTTCCATCGCTAGCGTGACTAACGCCTGAGGGCTGGTGTGGCTCGTGTGTGTGTGTGTGGGTAAAAAGGCATTACACCTCAGCCAGACATGCAGGAACACACCTGGTAGTCCAGGATGCTGAATCCCAGGCCAGCTTCTCCTTTCTGAAGCTGGTAGATCTGGACCTCGTCCTCCCACATGGCCTGATGGGACAGAGCTGGGACGTCCGCCTTCCCGCAGTCCTCTGCTCCTCTGCTTGACCTCCTGGCACAGTTCTGCTCAGACTGTCATAGCGATCGTGCAGACATTTTACACGGTGTGGTGATAAGTAAGAGAATTCAGTCACGCTAGACGAAGTAAACAACTAACGCAAGATTTTTTGTTAAATACCGTATTAAAAATATCAATTTTACTGCTTCTGCTTTGCCTTGACCCATCTCATGCTCATAACTGCTGGCCACATGCATATTAACCTTACTATCAGCTAATCCCTAAAAACGTAACGTGTTATTTGCTGGTAAAATTCTGTTGAAAGCGTGGCTTTCGTGGGAGGCGTTGATGAGGTGGTTTCTTTTATTAAACAGTGTGAAGGACGAGTAAATAAAAAAGAACTCTGTGATAAATGATGTAATGACTCACATGACATTACTATGACCTTCAAAACAAATTGCTTTTTAACGAACGAAAACACGCACTCGCGCCCGCTACCTTGCCCGCAAACTCTGCAATTAGCTCCTTGAGGCTGAACTGCACGTCGTCGTCATTGTCATCGTCCTTTTCCGGGGTGGGAGGAATCAGACGACAACATACCACGCGCACATCCATGGGAAGCTCTTTCAGTAAGCCCACCACTTCCTTGTGTGTCTCACCAACCACAGATTTGCCGTTCACCTGCAGTCCACACACACAAGGGCAAAAATGACTGAGACAGAAGCCGAAGTATCAAGGCTCAAAATATATAAAAAGACATGTAATACGTTGTACGATCAATTCTTTCTGTCTTGTTAGAGCCGGCCTTTTGTGTAACGAGAGTTCGTGGCCAGTTCTTGCTGCAATCCAGTAGCCACTGCTGTAGATATTGGTGATTGTAAATCTAAAAGGCAAGTACGTAAGCTGACATTGATTTCTAGACCAAGACCCGAAGCCTAAATGGGACGGACCAAGACACGACGTCCAGTGACTCGGCTCTGAACCAGCATCATCATTTACTTGGTGGAAAATTTGCACTACAATGAAATGTGACCTCTGCATTTGACCCATCCGTGAAGGAGCAGTGGGGACGGTACCTTGCTTACAACTACCCTTAACGGTCCAGGAATTAAACCGGTAACCATATGATCATCACAGGAGCCGACTTCCTAACCGTTATGCTACCAACTGCCCCTTAGGCCATATGTCTAACCAAGTCCGACTAACAAAAGTAATTAAAAAACAAGGCATTAGTGTGGCCAGGTGGACTTGATGTGGAATTTTCACGTTTCAGAATATATCACATATATAGAATATATCAGAATATATCACATCATATCACAGCCCAATGCTCGGTGCTGAATACACAAGAGCAATTATTTTTGTTTAGAGAAAACGGTAGCAGTGAGTGAGGTCGTCCGGTTTTGTAAGGGTTCGGAGTTCTCAAGGGCTCTCAGGTAGTTCACATTTTTGCTCCATTTTCTTGCCAACAAAACCGAGCCAGGTAATTATGTGCTGTGGAGCAGAGCGCTCATTACCCGGTTCAGGTTTGTTGCGAGCTGGAACACCGCCTGAGAAATGTGGCCTTGCAAGCGATGTGAGTAATCAACTAGCCCCGTTTTACAGAGAGCACATTGCAGAGTTAAATGGTAGATGGCTTCTGTGCCAGTGCCAGTGCCGGTCCAAAAAACAGCGGTTAAAGAGAGAGAGAAGAAAGAATGACGGGCACTTTCACTGTTTCCAAGTGCTGTGAGGAAATGAAATCGGAGTAAACGTTGGGAAATGGCTTTCTGACGCGAGTTTACGTTTGATTTGATGTGTCGAACTTTCACAAGCTGAAATCACACACTACTCTTAGATGTATCGGTCTACATCAAGATATCGGTTCAAAGACCGACAAGCCACTAGCTTCTGTCAAAAAAGACAAACATCTGTCTTGATTTACACCTCTATCTGTAGCCCAGAACCATGCCAAAGACCAAGGTCCGAGACCAAAGACTAAGACCAAGGTCCGAGACCAAAGACTAAGACCAAGAACCATCCCACAAAGACCCACAATGAACATTGACCCAGACCTTTTTAAAAAGCAAGACCAAGACCTAACCCCTAGACCAAGGTCCAAGATTAAAGACGGACACCAATAACCAACCCACAAAGACCTAGACCAAGACTCAATGCCCATCGACCCAGAAAGAAGAATTCCAAGTCAGACCAAGTCCCAAAACTCACATAGCCTGACCAAGGCCCAGGTTCAAAATACCCAGACTAGGCTCTAGGACCTAAATACACAGACCAAGACTAAACCCACAAAGACTAAGACCAAGACCTAACACCCAACAACTTAGACCAAGACTTAATAACACTGACCCAGACCAAGACCAATATTCTAAAAAGCAAGACCAAGACCCAAACCCAAAGAGCCACACCAAGACTGAACCCCTAGACCAAGGTCCAAGATTACAGACTGAGACAAATAACCAATATTATAAAAAGAAAAACATTCAATAAACAACCAATGAAACATCAAATAACCAAACCACAAAGACCCAGAACAAGACCTACGCCAAGACTCAATGAGCACTGACCCAGACCCAGACCATTCTTCTATAAAGAAAGACCAAGACCCAAACCCAAAGAGCCAAACCAAGACTGAACCAGACTGAAGTCAGACCAAGACCAAAAACTCACATACCATGACCAAGGCCCAGGCACAAGACTTAATCTAAGGGACCAAATCCAAACATCTAATGACCCAAAACAAGACCAAGACCCAACTCCAAACACCTAAAGACCTGGACTAAGAGCCAGCTCACAATGACTCAATGCTCAATGCAAACCAAACTCAATAAGACCAACACACTTGAGATCTTCAGACCCCGATGAAAACCATCTTCCAGACCAAGACTAGAACCGGACCATGGCTGGGTTTTTAAAGCTCACTTCTGAAGGCTACAGCTAGAGCGCCTAATACTGGTATTCTATCTTTTTTTCTGAGGAGCATTAGAAAGTATCGATTATTTTCATCCCCATCATAGTCACTGACAGAAGGTTGTAACATAGAGCACCATATGATGCCTACCTCCAGTAGCTGATCTCCAGGTCGTACGAGGCCACACTGACCTATTGGACCTTCGGGTAGTATGGAGCAGATAAAGTGACGGCCTGCTCTGGCCTCTAGACTCACTCCCAGACCGCTGCATTCACTGAACTTCTTCACCTGTGCCACCTACACACAAGCACACACGCACACACACACACACACACACTCAGTGTTGACTATATGTAATTAGTGTGATTACTGGGTACCAGCTGGTAGTAATTATTATATGGGTTCTCTGCTGCTCAGTTATACATCTAAAATGATGTGTTGAACCATAAAGAAGGCGCATTATGCCGTTGGCTAAAAAATGATGGACAGACAACACATTAGTTGTCATTACGTTGCTACAATTAGGCTGTTATTAAACGAGTTTAATTTTTGGGCTCATATTAAAAATGCCCGAAAAAGTCATTCATGAAATTATTGACAGAAATAAGTCAACCGGACATACCATGATTTCGTACTTTTTTCCCAGCAGGCTTTGCCACTTCCTCTTAAGCTCGGTCTCTTCTTCTTCTGACAGCTTGGATCCTAATAAAGGAAAAAAGTCAGACTTACACAAAACGTCTTTGCTGTGGTGACCCTAATTTCGGGGACAGTCTCCCTGGAGCAAGTTGGGGGTTAAGGGTCCTGCTCATCCAGCACCTCTTGGTCAGAGATCAGTATCCTAACCGCTAGACCACCACCACCACCACCCATGATTCCAGATGGCTTATTATAACATTGTAAACATCTCAAAGACTGCAGCGATGCGTACCAGGTGTAAAGGCAGACTGGTGAGGAGTGTTCACTATGTTAGAGCTCCACCAGCGGATATGTCTGGTCTCGTCTGGAAGCAAAGAGTCAAAAACGTAGAAATTAGGCCTGGACTCACTGGAACAAGTCAGAGTCGATTCAAACAAAAGTGTATGTGTTAACACTTAGGTCTATATTCTCTCGCTTTACGATAACGATACATTGATCTATGTTTGATACATCGATTCAACGTAGCGTTAATCCGAAATGAAAAAACATCGATTGGTCATCATACATTTTGCAACGTCGCTTTACATTGCTTTTGAGGAAGGGCAGAAAATGGGGGTGGTTTCTAATAATGTGGCCGTCTTAATTCCCAGCCCCAGCTGTACATTTCCCGCCAGCACGTCTACTCCAATCCTGACCTTGCGACCGAGTGAAGCAACCATACAAAGCAGAAGATCGACTGAACTAGAGCCGAGGCTGGTCAGAGTCACTGTGAAACTAGCGGAGGCGACTTTACTCTGCTCCTTTTGGAAGTGCAGGTCTTGGCATGAGGTAGAGAGCCGTTTCCCGGCGGGCCGCTCTGGTTTGGAGGGAGGTCGGGCGCTGGGGCGGACACCGGGTTTGGCGAGGGAGCTTTGGGGCTGAGGACGTCTCCTCTGCAGGGTGACATCCACCCTCTGACCCGTCGACCTCAAAATCTCCATGGCGCGCTCCTCGCTGCAGCCGTGAAGCCTCAGTCCGTCTACCTACACACACGCACACAAACAGGGACATACATAAGTGATAGAGTCTGCACTGGTGACTGAATGGCGTGGACGCGGTTGTTCTTGACGTTAGGAACGCGCTACGTTAACAAAATGTTTCGGATCTGAAGCGTGGGTGTGAACTTTTTAAAGCTAGATCTCACAGCCACTCGGTAGAGAAAGCTTTCGCTTAATTTAGCCGCGTCAAACACCTACGCCCACTTGTCTACAACCGACTCTAGGCATGGCGCTCAGTGGCGTTTCCCTGTCAAGCCAATTAACGTCTTAGCGTGAATTACCTCTTAACAATTGGCCGTGGAAGCAACGTAAGCGGGCGGTTGGTTACAGATATGATGCCGGCCCTAAGAAACTGACCGCTAGGTGCATATTTTAATAGCTAAAGAGGCCGGAGAATATCCATAATGACATAATGCGGTGACTTACATTGTTACGGCTGTATGCCAAGTGAGACGACACTGGTCTCACACACACACACACTCACACTCACTCGTACAAACCAGTGAGATCAAACCTCTCGGCGTCTCTCACCGCAAGAATGTGATCTCCGATATGAACTTGTCCGTTCTGATCTGCCGCACTGCCCTTGACGATCCCCTTCACTACAATGCCACTGTAGCCTAGCAACACACACACACATACACACACACAGCAGGTAATGGGACAAGCCAAGAAATTATGTATTACACATTTAAACATGTCGGCAAAACGTTGTGAATCGTCAAATTTCAAATTGGGCAGAATGTTGCAATGACCGGAACCTCTCTGAATGCAAAGTAGTAGGCTGCAATTGACTTCTCTGACCTTTGACCTGCGTCAATATCATTTCTTTTTCTATCGGCAGACGGGAAATGTGGGATAGTTGCGCTTCCACTCGCCGCCGGACCTGACCCGTGCAATTCTGGTTGCTAAAAGGACCAAAATGTGACAGTCCTGACCTTTTAACCAAGGTCCTAAATGCATCGCATGGCTTTCCTTCATTTTGCCTTCTCCTTTTAAGGTGTCACTTTTATAAATCATGCCCTGGCTTAACGGTCTGGGGAGTTTACGTTTACCGACTTTGGGTGGGCTTTTTGGGAGTCTAGCCTATGCTGAAGTCCGGCTGTGAAATCCGAACGAATTTGATATGCTAACCTACATCTCGGGCCAAAACTCATCGGGAGGCCAAAAGACTTGCAGCAATACGTCGTTTTCGTAAACTGGTCAAATCCATCCCTTATATGAGCATGTCAGACAGCCACCTTTGATTCATTTTTTATGGCTCGTAAAAACCGTTGCGGTATTTATTCTACCGGATACAAGACCGACTGAGTAGTTCTTACCTGCATTCAGATGCTCTGCAGCTCTGGCAATGGTGATGCCCAGGCCGTTTTTGGTCTTAGTGAGTCTGACATTGAAACTTTTATCCTCTTCTCCACACTTAAAAGTTTGGATAAAGATATATATTTAAAAAAAACACAGTTAAGAATCAAGAATGTGTGTATACAAAACAATATTGTTTTTCTATATGTGACCCGATCTGGTGAAATGAGTCTGAATTCGCACGTTCTAATTTTGAGATATAGGCTGATGAAACTAAAAAAGGGTAGATTTGTCTTTTTTGATCTTATAAGAAAGAAAAAGTCTTAAAAATTCATCTCCCAAAGTTTCATAGTCAAGATCAGGGATGCACCGATCCAAGTTTTTCAGTTCCAATGCCGATGCCGATACTTGGGCTTTGCGGATGGACCATTCCTGAGTACCGATCCGATACCAGGTATTTTTTTTACCTTTACAGTCCTAAGAGAATTTGGGGCGTTTGTCTATACCTTTGTTATTACACTTATTATAGTGTTTGTGTAGAAGTGAGCCATACACACCTTATGTTGTTATGTTTAGGACATAAGGACAGTGTCTGTGTTATTGGATGAAGAGATATTTTATGGGTTAGTACTATGAAGAAAAATAAGGTTAGTGCAGGTGGACACACTTCTTTATCCATTTGGAATCCATCTGGATATAGAATAAAATGATTTTATAACAAATAATGCATCTTTCTATATTTATTTTTTACTCTCTAACTCTAGAGAAGTTTTTCTGAATAATTGACTCATTTTAGCCTACACCCCATTTTGTAACACAATGGCGTTCCACACGAGAGTCGTTTGGCCTAACGGCGTTCCACAAAAGAACACATCAAACTCGCGTCTCGGAATAAGCAGTGAAAGCATCGAGTAAACGGCTGCATTGTGAGTAGAACGCTGGTTGTTTTTTCTATTTATCAGCTAAAATATAAGTTTTGTCTGTAATAAAGGGGAAGCCTTGACAGAACTGGAACACTCTTTGTGAATGTCGGACCTCCCTGTGAGAGATGCGCGCTAACAAACACAGCGAGGAACGATGGCAAAGATGGCGAGCAAAAGCTGGTGTTGTTAAAGAAAATAAAAGAATATAATTTGCTTATACATATAGTTCTGCTCATTGTCATTTCTATATGTAGGAATTAGTGTGAATGTCGAGCGAAGCGAGTGTGCACGCATATACAACCGTAGAAAACCTACAATTTACAGATTGGCTCCATAGATCGGCCCAATGCCACCGATACCCAATCCGGTTGTTTGAGTCGTTATCGGACCGATATCCCATCCACGTATCGGATCGGTGCATCCCTAGTCAAGATAACTGTAACACAGACTTTGCATTTTTAACGGATATTATATTTATTCCTCTGTGCGTGAAATTATTTGTGAGTTATTCCGTGCACAAAAACAGAAGTAATCGCGTTCAAAAAATAAAAGGGAAGATTTGATTGAATTGGAACGTTTTGGCGAGTGACGGCCTTCCACATGATAGTCACTAAAACGTACCGGTTCAATCAAATCTCCCCTTTTATTACAGACAAAACTCGTATTTTAACAGAAAAATATCAGAAACAACCAGCGTTCTACTCACAATACAGCCTTTTACGTGACGTTTTCAGTGATTATTAGCACCGCGCGTCCATCGCATTATTGTGACGCAGCTCCGGGTGACATACTGGGGATTGTGAGAAATGTAGTTCTCTCCCAGAAAGGCCAAAATATCCATTTAAAATCAATATTTGAAAAGAATTTAAGACCAAGATTCTCATTTTCTCATCTTTCCAATGATATCAAAACTCCAATTCTGAATTTTGGCGGTCACTGCGACTCATTTTGCCAGATCAGGTCACATGTATAATTTAGACTGGAGGCTGGGGGTTATATAGATAGTCTAGGACTGGATAAATCTTGCTAATGCTTTCTTCTTACATGAATAAATGAAGCGGTGGAGATGAAAGCCCACAATGTGCATATTGATTTATACTTTCTGGATCTTTGAGGCTTTGTATTCGGTTAACATCCCCCTCCCCCCTCCCTTTTCCCCCCTCAAAAACACACACACACACACACACAAACAAACAGAGGAAGTCAGTGAAACAGTAACACTGCACCTGTCCTTCTCGTGTTTCCTGTTGCTGGGCAACAGTGTGCATGAGGTCATTGTCCACGGTTTCCCGGGCGACAAGGAGCCTCACTTTGGAGCCACAGACGCGGAGCTCTCGAGCTACTTGGTCAGTGCCCATGGTGGACACGTCCACGTCGCCTATCCGGAGAAGCAGGTCGCCGCTACGCAGGCGGCCGTCCTACACACACACACACACACACTGTAACAGCCATACATCAAAGTACCTCACCTTCAGCTGCTACAGAAAAAGTACAACCAAGCTTTCATAGGCCTGTGTGTTTTTGCACTGCTTGATGACTGTTGTTGTGTTACCTTCCCGGCTATTCCCTCAAGTAGAACGGTTCTGACCATGGTTCCCGTGCCGGCCGCCGCCGCCACGATGCCGAATCCGAGGCCCGAGCCGTCGTTGTCCAGCTCGATCAGCTGGATCTGCCTGGTCTACGGCAGAAAAAAAACAAAACAAAAATAGACACGGGTAATATTTCTTTTTTTTAAGTGGCGCAAGGACGACTTTCTGGTCAACTTCCTTATGCGGTGTTATTATCGCCTCAGACGCGGCTGCTGCTAATGCGATTTAGTTTTAATAGCATTAGGCTCTGAGAAACGCCGCGCCCTAAACGGCTCTTGGCGGAGCGTCGGCAGAGTTCTGCCCCCCTGAACAGCTCGCTGAGGGTCAGCCAAATTCAGTCGTCGCCTCAAGACACAAACGGTGGAGAAAACATTGTTAATCTTCCACCTTCCATTACACACCGCCCCGGCCCCGCAACTCCCCTGAAGTTAAAGCTCTTCACGAAGGAGCGAATATTATTATCACTGCAGGTTCCGAAGTCCTATTTTTTTCATATCATATTTACCTGCATATTTTTTGTTAGCTGGTGCAAGCAAGTAAAGCGTTCATTTAAACCAAAAAAATCTGTCGTTTATAGTGGACAAATGGTTGGTAACGATGATGTGAATAGCTATTCATTTGTATATTTAGGGGTCCAAGCACCAAGTGTTACGGAACCCTCTCATAATTGTTCCGTTTCTGAAATTTGGTGGGTACGCAGGAATGGTAGCGACACAGCATACACCGAAAAGCGTAGCGATCGTTCTATAGATGGAGCTATAACGAAGGCAAACAACCTTTTCATTGGCTTTAGCCGAGATAGTAGAGTAAATGTGTCCTCGAAAATTTGTAGAAACTGTAAATGTTCAAAAAGAGAGAAAACCAAACAGAACTTTTTTTTCTACATTTTGTTCCTCTTGTGCATTGTTCGTTAATGTCACTAGCTTTAAGAAGTATGATTAAGGTAAGTGCTTATTAACTACTCTTTTATTTTGTTTATCTATTTCATTCTGTCTCTTTTATGTTTTCATTACCAGGAGCAGATACGAAAGCACTTTCTGCCTGTTAAAAAATGTCTGAAGTGTTTTTGTCCTTGTTTTAAATGATGTTTTGTAAAAATGTTCGTTGCCTTTTACTTTTGTTACGTTTTTTTTCTGTTCCCTCACCTTATCCGTTAATGACTTCTGACTTCGTCTGAATTTGATCAGTTGACTGTGTTGAAAAAGCAATTACGAGTTACCAGTCAGGGAGAGTATCAGAGGCTCTGGGAGTCGAGACTCACGCTGATGCCCGAGAGGTCTTTGGGCAGCGAGACGGCTCGGCTCATCCGAGGGGGCGAGATTTCTCCTGCCGGCCCTCGGGCCACGGTCAGGGTGGTCATGGAGACGGCATTCTGCAGCACCCTGAAGGCCTGCTGCTGGGTCACGGCCGAGTCGAACACCTCGCCGTTCACCGCCAGGATCTGATCCGCCTCGCGGAGGCCGCCGCTGCAGGGAGGGAGGGAGCGAAGAGAAAATGATGAATGGATGGATGGATAGATGGAGGGATGGATGGATGGATGGAGGAGGGGCAGTTAAAAATGTGGCAAGTTCTTGTTCTGCTGTAAATTTATTTCTGCTCATTCATCGCTGGTGGATTTGTGGTGTTTTTTTTATTGTGAGATGGAAAAAAGTGGTGTGACTGTAAATTGCATCATCTTGCAAAGACGCGAAGGCTCTGAGAGTGTGTGTTTTGTGTGTGCGTGGATACAGGTTTTGAAGTAATTTATTAGAACCCTATCCTCGCCATAATCCCATAAAACCTTGAGGTCCTCATAGGCAAAATAAATGCATGTACACAAAATTAACTGCAGAAGTCAAAAGATTTGCCTTTGTTTACTGAGGTTAAGGTTGTGCTCGGGTGTAGGTGTTATATTCTGTAAATATAATAATAATGTATGTGTTTTGGGTGTTATTTATTCCATATATTCATATGTGGGTCAATGGAAGGACCTCCAGGAATAACAAATGAGAGCGTGTATACATGAAGGTAGTGTGAAGGTTTTGAGGTCTTTTGGTTGTATTTGGAAAAAAAATACTCCCAACAATCATCTTTGGTTGCTAAGGTTTAGTGTTAGAATTAGTATTATTGAGAACAAGTAATACGAGAGTTAAAAGAAGCACCTCACAATGACAGGAAGACTCGACACTGTGCCGGTGTGTGTGTGTGAAAGTCAGATTAAGGTTAAGAGTCTGGATTAGTTCAAGGATTAGCAAGCAGTAGTTAATTCACAAAGAACAGGACAGGAAAAAAATGGCATGTGCGTGAGTTTGTGTGTACGTTTACCTGTGTGCCGTGGAACCAGGTTGAACATACTGTATGAAAATCCCCGGCTCTCTCTCTCTGCTTTCACCATGCAGACCCACGACGTTGAAGCCGAGGCCTCCCTCGCCCTTCTGGAAGTCAACGCTCAGCACGCGCCGGCCCTAACGCGTTCGAGACACAAAAACTAGACGGCTGAGGTATGTGTGTAGGGTGCGTAGGGGTCAACTGCCCGCCTTTTTCAAGCCCTAATTTTTGCGGGGCTCATTTTCACGTATTTCGGGTTGAGATACGATGCAGGGTTTGGCATAAGAAGACTGATGTTACGTACAGACAACTGTAGGCATGTTTCACACTCAAGGCAGGGCTTCTTCACTCTAGATCCTATTAAGGACCTGTGTTTACAGGTTATAGAGAGCCTAAGTGGTGTCGTCAGTCTCTACGCCGCTCGGGAGCTTCCTTTGGTCTTCCTTTTGACTTTCCTTTGACATAAACATGGTCTTAATGAGCAAATTTAAATGCTTGCACTGTTTCAACACCCATAAAGTCATGCTACCTCAGTGTTGAGAGTAAGGTGATAAGTAAAATATTATTAAATCTTTATTTATTGCAGCTTTTGGACATCAAACATTCACATATCTGCATATACATGTGCACCATGTAGAAACTGATAACAAAATGCCTGTTGTCTTTACATTAATGTAGCTTGCAACAAGTGCATATTCCTTAGTCAATTCTTTGCTTAAAACAACAACGATAAGACAAAACAGAAAAAAATAAAGGGGTTAAGGGATTGATTGTTTTAATTAAACATGCCTTGAAGTGGTTTTGTCACAATAAATTCCTGATGGTCAATCATTATGGTAGCATTTTTCGACAAGGCGACGGAAATCGTCAAAACACCCGCCAAACACAAGCTGTAGTCCACCATTAGCTTATAACGTGCAAGCTAAAACCTTAAAAAAATGACCTTACTATGCAAGTCTATGCAAAAGAGACTTACTTTTTTCATGTTTAAATAATTATGGTCCTTTTTTTTGCTTGAGCACCTGGACTGCCCTGGCCTGCTTTAATACCGAAAAATGATGAAATCGCCGTCATGTAACGGAGTAACATCCTTGTTTGCTATAGATTTATAGATTACAAAACTCCTTTTTTAATCACCCAAAATGTCTAAATCTGAAGGCTTAGACTCAAACTCTTAGGCGGAAACTCTACCCACTAGCTGCACATCCCTTTAACAAGAAATGATCTTAACTTGCGAAAATGAGCCCTTGTAAAGCCCGTGTTATAACTTGTTTAGATGTGTACTGAACAACATCGATGCTTTAGACGAAAACGGGTGTTTTTTTTGTTTTTTTTAACTCTCGAGTTTTTGTAGGTTTTCCCAGTTTAAAAAGTTGCCATAATCAAGTAATCAAATGTGTCGGTTTTTTTTTTTTTAAATCCTTAAGACCAGCTTGGCGTGTCATTTTATACGATTGTCGTGAGTGCGCGCGTCGTGCCATACCTTTGCCATGGACTGTATGGTGGAGTGGAAGTCCTCGGCGATAGCCGGGGAGGAGGATATGTGGTTGGCCGAGCCGTAGCGGTCGTTGCGACGTTGAGCTGACAGGTAAGAGTCGCTGTGTCGCAGGGTACAAGATCCGGGAGACACACCGACGTGACCGCCTTCAACCCGGAGCGACTGGGACCGTGGCAACCTGCAGCCCTGCGGACAGTGTTCACGTCAGTTCTTAGACACGAACTTTTTCTATATGATCCTAATATCAAAACCTTGAGTCCCCGAGGATACTGATATTTAGTTACATGCGGTGTTCAATGATTTGTGCATGTAAAGCGGCAGCGGTTAAGTGGAGAAAAACTGTAATAGTAATTATAGCGGCAACGAGCGGAGTCCAAGCACAAGTCGCAACAAGCAGCACAGAAAGCTCAGCACTGACCATCAGCGGGGTCTGTGAATGTGTGTAGAACAACAGAGTGAAGTGACATAAGGAAAAATCACATAACTACATTAATCGTTTTAAGGCGTAAGGAGTGAGAACGTAGAAAGTATAAAATAAAGAGAAATGACGTAGGAAAAAGAATTAAAGATGCGAACAGAAATTTGTGACTTGGTAGTGAAGCTTCTTTTTAGTTATGACAGTTTCGATATGTTGTGTTTATAAAGAAATGTATAAAAAGTGAGTGGTTTTCTATCATTTCATATAAATTCTAAAAGCTTTGTTATGACATTACATACATTTATGTAGCGTTTTAGCGCCCCCTAGAGGTCAAAACATATTTTCCTTTGCTATAGCACCAATAATAGGCTGATCACTAAATTTTTGGCCTGTGCATGCAAAAAGCTGAAGTTCCGTAGTAATCAGTGTATATTTGACTCTATAGCGAAGGAAAACATGCTTTGACCTCTAACTCTTGAAGCGTGTGGCCTAGAGTTTGGCTCTAATTGGGACTATGAACTTCCCATTTTGAGATTTTGAAACATTTGCAGACTTCTTCTAGCTGATTAAGACAAGTGAGGTGTCAAATGAATCTGCAGACTGATATCGAAACACAAAGCTTTTTGGGGGGTTTCACAAAGGGACGGCTAAAATTAGCGAATTAATTGCAGTGGGGACGAGTCTTATTTTGCTTAAACAGCTGTTTCTTTGAACTGCTTTGGCCTAGCTAGCATCAATGGCGCTATTCTTAAACAACGCTTACTGTATCAGCTGCTTCTTGCGACTTTTGCTTCTGTGAGCTCTGGCTGTGAACGTAATGTTTAAGCTCAAATAGTGATCGTTTGGCCAGCGTATTTCCAGAGCCACGTTGCCAATGGCGGGGGAATGCATCATTGTGCCCGTCTTCAGTTTCTGCCCGTGTGTTGGTCTGTTGACTTGTTTGTTGTTTGTCATTGTCGAGTCAGGATGCTGTAATATGATTCCATAACCGCACGGAACCCTTTAACCTCTACCGCGGCGGTCGACGCTTGCCGCTCTCTCAGCCGAGTCAATGTGAGAAACGGAGAAAGTTGCATGACTCCTGTGACTTTTACTTTAAGCACAAGCTTAAATGGACTCAGAGAAGAATGTGTGTGTAGGTGTGTGTGTTTGTAGAGAGAGAGAGCGTTTACTGTCTCGCACAGCTGAGCTTTATTGGTCAGCTCAGGTAAGGAGCTTATACTCACTCCATTTGGCGTCTCTGCTACGGTTTTCAACGAAACCTGTTCGGACAGTCACTAGAACACCAGCCTTTTGAATGCATATCTTTTTGTTGCTCTGCACCCACTTGAAACCCTACGTTAAGGGTCTTTAGGGTTTAAATTGGGTTCAGAACCTGGACTAAGGACTAGGACGATGTTAAGGGTAAAAACTTTAAGTTGGACAGTTTAAGTACACATCCAGAATATAAATGAAGGGACTCGCTTAAGAATACATCAGTGTTCAAAGTTAATTAAAGTGTGAAGGGGTATTTCAGCCATGTTTGAGCTTATTCCACGTAGATCTCACTTTCATTTTGACCGAAATTAAGGGAACGTATAGATCAAGCTCATTAAGTAAAAGTAAGGGATTTGGATATTTGAAGGGTTCAGAATTTTCTGCTACAAAACTACTCGCTTCATCAGTCTTTCCGTTCTTGCTGTATGGTGGTGGTTTATTAAGGTCATATTGAATGGTCCTGTAGGAAAACTCTCAAACCAAAAATCGCAACCAACAATACAATTCCCGACGATTTACAACAACCGGCAGATTTTTGCTTTACAGGGTCAAGCGGCAAACCACAAAAATTATCATGAAAAGTTTGAGCGGGAACCAACTTAACAGTTGGTTAAGTTCGCATAGCTCGTGACTTAGGCCATGTCTACACGTACACGGGTATTTCTGAAAACGGAGGTTTTTCTATGCGTTTTGGCCTTTCGTCCTCGCATAAACGGTGGTTTTTGAAAACTCCGTTTCTGCATTTAGGTGTGGACAAGAAAAACAAATATTTTGAAAAACGGACTGTTTCGCGTCACACGTTGTGCGCCACTCATATGACGTCACAGTATGCGCTGTGTCTACATTAGGTTTTCATCTACAATGCCCGACGTATACAAACTACTGTACTACTGCTCTCAACCTTGTTAGAAGTTTTGGCATGTTTATACTTACGCGCGGAGTTACTGTCCGTCCACACATACGACTCATGCTTTACTTTTTGCGCCATTGTTGTTTGTCAACCGGAAACAGGTAACGACGTCCCCACTCCAAGGCTTCTGATTGGTCACCAATGCTATACGGTTTAAGATTATATCGCCACCTGCTGCCTTGGCATGCTTTTGACAGCGTTTTTCACGATTGCGTGTGGACGGAGATATTTTTGAAAATGTGCTTGTGTGGACGCGATTAAAAAAAAAAAAAGAAAACGGAAAATCTCTGTTTTCAGAAATACCCATGTACGTGTGGACATGGCCTTAAAAAGCTAGCTTTCTCCTCATACGTTTTCGACAAATCTGGAACGGTGACCTGAGAGAAATTCCTTAGCTACAGCTGTATCTGGTTCTGGGGGGGTTTTAACTAGGGGTGTCACCTCACGGGAAGCGTTTCAGCTGGTTCAGTTTTATATTACGCTTCTTGTGTTCTGGAATAATAGCTTTTTCGAGCCGACAAGGGGGCGTTATAAAACCTATGTGTAGCTATAGTTAGATCATTGTTTATGTATGAATATTTCTTTTTGCCGTTATATGTTGATAATAACTGATACCCAGGAACGGCGCCAATCCCAACATATACAAATGGTTCTGGAGTTACGATGGTTCGACCTTTTTTCGACCTGACGATGGCGATGGCAACGTGATAAAATTGACACTCTCACCATTGATTCACAGAGTTCAGTTTTCTTGGTGTTAGAGCGCCATTTTTTTCTGTGTTTTTTGGTGTTTCAAAGTCAAGTTTTAGTGAAAAAAAGAATGTCTCCTAAACACCCAAGCGTGTCTCTTGCTGGCATTTTAAGTTACAGTGAGGTCATCGGAACGCGTCTCCATCGTGAGTCGGGGTCTCCCCGTATATTGTCACTATCGGACTCGGCGTGCGGTCACTATCCAAGAAGATGCCGTGGTCGTAAAGCTCCTAGATAATGTGTAATGTGGGAGGAGACGCGGTGGGGAAAGTCTGAGTTCGAGAAAGTCAAATTCCTGCCAAGTTTTCCCTCCCGTGTCCGCCCAAATAAATGGGCATTGGACCAAAAAAATGGTGCCCTAACAATTACTGAAAGCTTTTAAAGAAAATTTTAAGATAATACCACACTCACCCAAAAGATCCCATTCGATTTCATTCACAGTTAGCAGCGTTTGCGCCTCAAAGTAAACATTGCGTGTTTGTGTAGAGTGTTCAAGGTTCGTGCATCATTTTAAGGGACAGTCTACCAAAAACAGATTACAACTAAAGGATATAAAGGTGTTTAGTTCTTGGCAACATCCATTGGTACTTCGTCCCTGGCAAGTGTTGTGTCGGTCGTTTGTGAGTCAGCGCTAGCTTCGTCGTCTGTCCGTTCTCAAGACATGAGGAATATTTTCGAGTCGTTTTCCATTGCACTCCGCCGGCTTAAGAGATATGGTTTAGGAATATGATTTGCGCTGCCCCAAACAAATCCCGCTCATGCCTACGCATACAGTATGTGTTTAAGTAATGAACCTCCCTCCTCCTGTAACCCGGCTCTCCTTCACCACACAATCAGCCGAAAGTGGCAACGGGCCAAATTGCACACCGTCGCCTTGACACAAGAGGAGAGTAAATGCTTTATGCGGCTTCATTATCTCCCAAATAGTTTGTATTCCTTCCCTTTTAATTGTCTCTATTTTTAAATGACAATTAGTTTCTCGCATTATCACACAATTTTGCTATTATAGTGAGAAGCCATTTCCAGAAAATCCTCTTGTGGACAATAACGTTACTCAACCCATTTGTTTACGAGGCCTTCTGTAAGTGTGTGCTTGGTTAAAAAAAAGAAAAAAAAAAAAGAGGGATTTTATTTGTCAGGCCTAGCGTTTGAATTCAGGGGCATAAAAAATTCTCCAAGTGGTAGTGTAGTTTTCTTTAAAAAGAGAACAAGGCGGGACTGAGCAAATGACAGAAAACTGCATTCGACACACGCCGCGACATTTATAGTCACTATCACGGCGAACGGGCATTTTTACGTTTACATTTGTGACTTTCATCTCCTAATTTCAGGAACAGTCTCCTTGGAGCTACTTGGGGTTAAGGGTCTTGCTCAGGGACCCAATGATGGTAGCGCTGGAGGTAGAATTCGAACCTACTACACCTTGTTCGAAAGGTGAGTTTCTCAACCGCTAGACCAGCACCCTCCTACAGTATGGTTCGATCCTATTTGGACCCAGGTTTGTTCGCTACAGAGAGGCGCGGAAAATTCCTGGGCCCTCATTTATCAACCGTGAGTAGAAACCGTCCTAAATTCCATCCCACGAATGAAATTGAGAATGTTCGTAAGTACAAAAAAATCCGGATTTATCAAATGTGCGGAGGCCAGTCGTACGCATGTTTGTAAGTAATCAACGTTGATAAATGTTCTTACTCAGCTGCTCGTGCCTGTTCATAGTCATTTGCATTCAGAAACGCCCTTAATTCACCATAGTTGGTAACACCACATCCTTTCAAAATGACGCAGACGATCCTTGTTTTTCCCCCAAAAATAATGGCCAAGAGATTAAAAAAAAAAGAAATTTCAGCAAAACTGAGATTGAGGTCCCCATTGCCGAGGTCGAAATGGGCCAAAAATTGCTGTTTGGTTCTCTCAGCTGCGGGATAACCAATAAAAAAAGAATACTGCATGGGAGAAAGTGAAAGTATGGTATTGGGGGGTTCCTACAGAGCGATGCTTTATCAGCAATTTGCACATTAATGGAATGAAATCCTTTTCTATTGACAATTAAATTTGTTCTGTGATGGTGTTTTTATTGCAATGTGTGTGCAATATAGTGCAGCTATTGTATTTGGAAATCCTGCAATTGTGTAAAATTCTTGTTTGATTTCGGCTTGTTGTTGATCTGTCCAAGGAAACTGGATGTATTTTGGGCTCGGGGAAATTGTGGCATCCAACACGGATGGCATAATCCGGCTCAGCGTTGACTGTGAAATGCCTGACCTGTCTCCAATCTCACGTTGGAAAGTGCCGGTGGCTAAAAATCCCAGGGTTGACAATAATTTAATTTGGACTGGAATAGGATTCGTGTGGTTGGTCTGTCGCTCTAAAAAAAGGTCCCAAATAACAGCATAAACCCATAAGGATCTCTTTCGGAAAGCGGTATCTGCTCAGAAGCCACTCTGAACTCTCACCAAGCAGATCAGTACGCTCTCGGAAGACGCGTTCCCTCTGGAGTGCACGGTTTGCCAAAGCTTCTAATAAAGCCAGATCAGCCATGCTACATTTTCAAATACCCGTCGGTCACAGGTTACTTTCTAACACCAATTGGGCGACAAAGCTGTTTCTCAACAAACATAATGGCTAATTAAGTATACATCATTTTGAAATGAAGTACAAGTTCATAAATTCCACACTTTGCGCAGGAACGATCATACGCACCCTTTACGCACAGATCTGTGCTTAAGCACTGTTGATAAATGAGGCCCCTGGCATATACTGGTGCTGCATTTGACTAACATTTGAAACTTGCAAATTGTGACTCCAGACTTGGGAACTCTACTTGAAAAGTTGGGACAAGCTTTCCACAATTTTGACTATCAGCATTGGCAGATGGCCTCGCAATGTTGCGATTGCAAATATTAACGCAAATTCAGCCAATCCCGTGAAATTTATTCAATTTGGGACAGTTACAGCAACTTGCCCGCAATTTTGGACCAATCGTTGTCGTTGAGCCATACGTCAGCGAACTCACTTTCTTGTTACGTATAGAAGACGCAGGATACGTTTGAGTGGAGACGTTTTTTTGCAGCAGCACTTAGAGCACTTCCACTTTTAAAACGCCGCTGGGCTCATGAATGTCACTTCTCTCTTGCTGGCCATTCGAAATCGAGGAAGGGGCAGGAATAAGGAATGAACGCACAAGTGCCAGATGAGACTTTTCGGAACATAGCAACGACGAGCGCTCTGGAAGTGCATTTTTGACTGCTCTCGACGCGAAAAAACAAGTTTGGTGGACATGATAATAAAAATAATAATGGTTTTGTCCCCTTCATTTGAATGAATTGTTAAATAATCATTATAAAGAGGGACAAAATTGTGCCTTTGACTTGCCCCCGCAACTTGATTGCAACAAAACTCCTAAAAACACAGTTAAAAAAAAAAAAAGCTGCAGCAAAATCAGGCATTTTAGGTCGTGACGATCTCAAAAAAGGCCTGCGAAATCCTGGAGGGACCGAATATAGCTGCTTTCATTGAGTTAATATTACAGTCATGGCCGAAATGATCGGCACCCCTGGAATTTTTCCAGAAAATGCACCATTTCTCCCAGAAGGCTATTGCAATTACAAATGTTTTGGTATACACATGTTTATTTCCTTTATGTGCATTGGATCAACAGGCAAATTTGGCATCATTTCACAAAAAAACTCAAAAACTGGGCCGGACAAAATTATTGGCACCCTCAACTTAATATTTGGTTGCACATCCTTTGGAAAAAATAACTGAAACCAATCGCTTCCTATAACCATCAACAAGCTTGTTACACCTCTCAACTGTAATTTTCGACCACTCTTCTTTTGCAAACTGCTCAAGGTCTCTCAGATTTGAAGGGTGCCTTCTCCCAACAGCAATTTTGAGATCTCTCCATAAGTGTTCAACCGGATTTAGATCCGGACTCATTGCTGGCCACTTCAGAACTCTCCAGCGCTTTGTATTCAACCATTTCTGGCTGCTTTTAGAGGTATGTTTGGGGTCATTGTCCTGCTGGGACACCCATGACCTCTGACGCAGACACAGCTTTCTGACACTGGGCCCTACATTGCGCCCCAAAATCTTTTGGCAGTCTTCAGATTTCATAATGCCTTGTACACAGTCAAGGCACTCAGTGCCAGAGGCAGCAAAACATCACTGAACCTCCGCCATGTTTGACTGTAGGTACTGTGTTCTTTTCTTTGTAGGCCTCATTCCGTTTTCTGTAAACAGTGGAAGGATGTGCTTTACCAAAAAGCTCTACCTTGGTCTCATCTGTCCACAAGATCTTCGCCCAGAAGGATTTTGGCTTCCTCAAGTACAACTCCAGTCTGGATTTTTTAAGTTTCTGTGTCAGCAGTGGGGTCCTCCTGGGTCTCCTGCCATAGCTTTTCATTTCATCAGATGTTGACGGATAGTTCGAGCTGACACTGTTGCACCCTGAGTCTGCAGAACAGCTTGAATTTGTTTAGAAGTTGATTGGGGCTGTTTATCCACCATTCGGACTATCCTGCGTTGTAGTCTTTTATCAGTTTTTCTTTTCCATCCACGTCCAGGGAGAATAGCTACAGTGCCATGTGTTGTAAACTTCTTGATTATGTTGTGCACAGTGGACAAAGGAACATGAAGATCTCTGGAGATGGACTTGTAGCCTTGAGATTGTTGATATTTTTCCACAATTTTTGTTCTCAACTCCTCAGACAATTCTCTGCTCTTCTTTCAGTTCTCCATGCTTAGTGTGGCACACACAGACACACAACAGAAAGGTTGAGTCAACTTTTCTCCATTTTAACTGACTTCAGTTCTGATTGCTATATTGCCAGCACCTGCTTCTTGGCGCGCATGAGTTTTAACGAGCATCATATGCGTGAAATAAAACGATTTACCCACAATTTTGAAAAGGTGCCAGTAATTTTGTCCGGCCCAGTTTTTGAGTTATTTGTGAAATGATGCCAAATTTGCCTTTTTTCTCTGCTTTTTTTGTGTTGATCCAATGCACATAAAGGAAATAAACGTGTATACCAAAAACATTTGTAATTGCAACAGTCTTCTGGGAGAAATGGTGCATTTTCTGGAAAAATTCCAGGGTGCCGATCATTTCGGCCATCATCTGTCGTTTCAACCAATTAGCCATGATGTAAGATGAGAAGCTATGATTTGGACAAAAAGTGTGGTGGTTGAGAGCTTTAACGCTAATGGGTTTATATACCAGGGTCAACTGACGTACTATAGCGTCATACTAGTTTGCTGCCGTTTGTAGACATCCCCCCACTCCAGTTTGTTGCGTCGTGGTTACCCTAAGTCAAGCTTAACAGAGATTAGTGCTCTCCCTTTTTCTAACACTCTGAATTTAACTCCTGAAGGCCTTGTTAATTAGCTGATGGGCTGAATCAGGCCCGTTAAATTAGGTAAAATACTAAACTCTGCAGTGCTTCGGCCCTCCGGGACTGAAGTGAGAGACTCTGGGCCTAAGTTGAGACACGAATGAAGCCGCCACATTGTGAGAAGTCAAGGTAAGTAAGTTTTTTCCCTGTTTTTTTCTGAAGAGGATTCCAACGGCTCCCGCATCCCACAATCTCCGTCCAGATCTCCGCCTCATCACTAGTCCAACACCGCTCCAGTTGTATTCACTCCTCTGGCCACACGAGAGACTGATTTCTTAGAGGCACGCAACCTAAATCAGATTTAAAATCCCGCTTTTCTTTTTACTCATTTCTTTACGTCTCGCATCTCATCTCCACCGTTTGTTCGCGCCTTCCGCATCTCTAAAGATCTCATTTTCCGAACGGCATTTCTTGGGCGCGACCGTCATTCCCGGGCGAAGCTTCGCCAGCTCCATTCGCAGATATTTGGTTCCTAACTCTGCTTTGGTTTCATGCGCGAGTATTAAAAGCACATCTCACCTTCTTTAAATATTAAGAATACAAGAACAAAGCCGTGGGTTAAATGCAGCCTTGACCCCAGGTAAAAGCGGCATTAACTGGGGGTTAAGGAGCTCATAGAAAGCGTGTGTGAACGCTGAGGCTTAGCTTTGAATGAACGTGGTAGAAAAGAGAGCTTAGATAGAGGAATGACCTCTGGCATCTCGTTTTTGACGCTTGTTAATGGAACCGCCAGTCTCAGTTTCTCATGTTGTGGTCGCACATTGACAGAGCGAGTTTCCATGATATGGATTCAAATGGTCTAGATTTCAAGTTTGGGCTTAAAGTTTGGAAGTACCTGATGCTGGTGTTGGTGATGGTATCCAGACTCCTGCATGACGAGTATTTGATGAAAAAGGGGGCTCTGTAGCACCGTCTTTAACAAGCTGAGTTTCTCCTCTGTAGGCAGCTCGCCCCTCTCCTTCAGTCTCTCCTGCAGACGCTCCACGGCCGACAGAGCACGCTGTGTGTCTGCATACACACATGCACGTGAGCACACCACCAAGAGATAAAAGAAACAAGCATAACTGAACAGCTGGACCGCATTGCAACGCTTGACATTAGAACTCGTCATCACATAAAATCACGTATATGAGCTCATACCCATCATTTTCAAGCCGTTGCATCAGACGTCAGACGCGCCCAAGTTGCCGAAGTTCAGTTGAAGTCTGCGAAATAGAGGCACAACAGTAACAAAATTAGCAACCCTGTCTTATACTCGAGTAAAAGACAAATTAAAGTGCTTGCAGCTTGACGTTTTACAGATGATCTCACAAAAAAAATCGTTCCAGTCAAGCAACTGAATTGGCCAAGAGGTCGTTTTAAACCGTGACCTTACTGTGTGGTCACATTTGCCACACATTGGTTGTGATTCCCCAACACGACAACACCCCACCTCCGAAAGGCCCAGAACCTCCCAGAACTGGTGAAGACCTCAAAACATCCCCAGTGTTCACCCCCAAAAATACGCCCTTAGCCAATAACAGCAACAGTCTCCAATGGAGCGAAATGGGGTTAAAGGCCTTGCTCAGGAGCTCCAATTAGTGGTAGCTTTGAAAGTTGGATAGAGCCGCACTCCAACCCACAAACTCTTGGTTCGTAATAACATGTCAGACCGCTAGGCCCGCACACACACACACACACACACACACACACTGTCTAACTCTACCATTGCCTCTTCCACATCGTCTCCCTGACGTTCCCACTTGCCCAGAGCTTTACCTGCAATCGAAGGCCTGGCAAACGTTCAGTGTGACGCAATCGCACCGAGTGGCAAACGAAGCATTTTGTCTATGACCCGTCTGATCTCAAAGACCAATGTGCTGGACCGCTTGGCGTCGTTTCGCCTCGGCGTCGATGAGCGTCGGGCTTAAGCGCTCCTGATGGCGGCGCCCACGGCTAATACGCTTACCTGGGGAGGCTTTAGCGGCTCGAAATGGCCTTAACTGTTGAAGGCCGGTAATTAACCAGGACAGCTGTCCTTAAAGCGGAAAGGCGGGAGGGTGGGGTGGGCAGCGGGAGGGAGCCCAGAGAGCCGGGGACAAAGGTTGTAGCCGCACATTCATACAATAAGGTGAGCTATTTTAAAAGCAGGCCAATACCGGGTTAGATTCTTAGACGTGAGCGAGGCCCAGCCACCCAACCATAGATTTTTAAAAAATCGAATACAAAATCAAATAAATTAACTCTGTGACAAAGAAACAAAAATACAGTTAATTAACTGGAGTGGACAGCTATTTTAATTCAAATATTTTCCATTTGGACCAGATCAGAATCCAGCGTGAAAAATGTTTAGATGGGAATCAAAATTCAGGTCTGAAAGGGTTTATAAACATGAAACACATAAATTACATGAAAGCTGCACACATATTTAATGCTTAATATATGTAACTGAGATTCTGGCAGCACTGTGTTGAGGTTAAAAACAAACAAACACACAGACAATAATAATAATAATAATAATAATAATAATAATAATAATAATGGAAGAAGAAGAAGAATTTGCATTTGCATTGATCCTGGCGGTTGTCGTCCCATAATATTCCCACTTTGTAAATCCCGGCCGTCACTCTTACCGTTTCGCGTCCGAATCAACAGGTCTGCCACGCGCGGTCCACGAAACCGAAGCGTTACCGGACCCGCCGTTTAAACGTCATCAGTCCCACGAAGTGCACCGTCGCATCTGGATCGAGTGTAAAACGTGTAAAATGTTCAATCGCGTCCGAAGCTGAACACGCATCAGTCCGAGGGCGCGCGCACATCACCTAGCGGTCAGCGCGCGCGTGCCCGCTAGTGTGCTTGAGCTCGTGACATTTCGCGCGCTCCTGTCCCAATCCGTTAAGTCGAGAGACCGGTCACTTTTACTGCTGCTACTTAATTCGGCTCGTTCGGTTTATTCAGAATTAAAAATGCATGAAAGTTGCAAAATAAAAATATAATACAGGTCCTTCTCAAAAAATTAGCATATTTTGATAAAGTTCATTATTTTCTGTAATGTACTGATAAACATTAGACTTTCATATATTTTAGATTCATTACACACAACTGAAGTAGTTCAAGCCTTTTATTGTTTTAATATTGATGATTTTGGCATACAGCTCATGAAAACCCAAAATTCCTATCTCAAAAAATTAGCATATTGTATTTTAAATATAGAATTTGTTTGAAAAAAATTCAAGTATTTGATAATAATAAGAATAAGAAGAAGTTATTATTGTAGTAAGCATATCGTTTATGTGCATTAAATTGTGCATAAAACACTGTAGACAGCAATATTAAATTCAGATAATATTATTTCTTTTTAATAACATTTTTCTTTAAGGTTATAAGACGTTATAAGCCACTTTAAGCTGCTCAGAGATGGAAAGAGTAGACTATTAAATATTTGTACTTATGTGCAAGTTCTGTTACATTGATGAAATAATACTGATTTATGTAAAAGTAATAGTGTTAAAAAGTACTCGAGTAAAGTACTTGAGTACTTTTCTCAAAAACTACTCAGAGTACTCGTTCCCTTTTGCCTGTTGATATATTGAATACCTATTCTACGTTATTTTGTCTAGTCTAATAATTATTTGTTTGTTTGTGAAGTCAGGCTTTAAAAATGGTCTCACTAAAATAATATGGCTACTGTGGGGACTATGACAAAAACATATGAACTCAGGCTACTAAAATGCCAGTCAAACTTATTAATATTAATTCGAATTGTAGGCGTGCTCAGTCACAAAATGTCATTTAGTTGTCATTAAATGTTAGTAGTAGTGAAGCAGATTGCTTACTTTAATTTGTCCTCATTTACAAGTAAAATTACACTCGGAAATATATTCATAAAAGTACAAATACCCGAAAAAATTACATCACTGCAGGAACGTGAGTAGGTGTAATTCGTTACTACCACCCCTACTGCTGCTCACAAAACATCCGGGAGCCGTTACGTAACGCAGGTGAGCACAAGGTCGATCCGGCCTGCAGCAAGCGCGCGCCGCCGCCAGAGGGCGCGCGCAAGCCTGGCAAATGCGCGCCCCCCCTTCACACATACACACACATACAACCTGACGCCCCCCTCCCTCCCTTTCTCTCCTTTTCCTCTTCTCGTTTTTTTCTCTCACCCGTCCCTCACTCAATCGCGCCCTCCCTCACCGACTCGGAGCATCGCCGCGCTTCCAAATTGGCTTGTCATTTTCTCCCGGCGCTCGTTCTATCGCCTGTCCGGTCGCGGCCCTTGCTGCTAGGCGCGCGGCCGTTGCCGTTGCCGTGTAAGGGGGCGCGCGTTTGCTTTTTTTTTCCCTTTCATTTTTTTTTATTTTACCTCAGCTCCGAGGCGCGCGAACGAGAGACAGTCAGTGAGAGACGGAGAGAGAAAGAGAAAAAGACTGAGCGAGTGGATACAAAAATCTCTCCTTTCATCCACATCTTTCCCTCAGACGGATAACCGACACGTCGACTCCGAATCTCTTGTCAGCGCGAGACAGTGCTACCGGTGACGGACGCGCGGGA
Organism: Distichodus sexfasciatus; assembly: GCA_032718565.1. Classification (NCBI taxonomy): domain Eukaryota; kingdom Metazoa; phylum Chordata; class Actinopteri; order Characiformes; family Distichodontidae; genus Distichodus; species Distichodus sexfasciatus. The sequence goes on along the minus strand of JAVGVS010000165.1, from coordinate 313,006 downwards.
ACGTAAAAGCGTCGTTTTTCGCACCGTTTCTCCACCGTGCTTCCCGTAACGGACGGCGGGTCTGTCACAGGAATAAACGACTATTTTTCGAGCATCTTTGGACGCTGCGGCTTCTGCAATGAGGTAGGATGAGTCGAAATGTTATTGCGTGCGTGTGTTTGTGTTTGGCGAGAATCGATTAGTCGCCGTTAAATCGATAAGTGACGGACGCGTGGACGGCGACGCGTGCGGTCCGGTCCGACGTGCCTTCACATGGCACTCGGGACGGGCCTGTGGGGCAGATTTTGGTGTGCTTGGTTTGTGTGGGGTAGAGGGGACACTGGGACACAGGATGCTTCGGAGTGTGTCGTGCGCGGTGTGTTAATGGGCGTCGTTCTGTGTGTGTGTGTGTGTGTGTGTGTGTGTGGTATCCAGCGCTCTTGACGTAATGAAGTGATGAGCTTTAATTTGTTTATTAGAAGGGAGATGGTTCATTTGCGGCCTGTGTGCTGTTAAAGCTGATGGAGGGCATCAGCCTCTCTGCTGCAAAACTCGAGCTTTATGTAAGATTTGCATCGACTTGGTGGTGACAGCTCAAGTCTCTCTGCTCTGTCCTACCCTCTTTCTCTCTCTCTCTCTCTCTCCTATTTTCTTTCTCTCTCAGGATCTATCTCTTTCTCTCGCTCCCTCTGTGTATTTCTCTTCGTTACTTCTCCCTCCTCCTTCTCCTCCTCCCCGCAGGGAGTGTGTTGGTATGGCAGCATCTTTAAGGACGAGCCTCGAGACTCCTCTGATCCTCCCCGCCGAAAGCAACCCTTCCCACCGTTCCCTCCCACAGGCTGGCGACGGGCCGCGTTCTCCGCCGCCTTCACTACGGTTCATGTGACCTTGATTTAACAGGCACGGGCTAACCCGTCGTTCCCTCCGTCGTCGCCTCCTTACGTAAAGGCCCCAGGCTTTAACACGCGGCTGCGGTTTGAAAGCCGTCCTCCCCTTTGCGTTTTGAGGGATTGTTTACCTCGTGCGGCTGACCCATTTTGCGGGAGGAGGCTCGGCCTTGGCGATTCCATCCTAACTGTGTCACCATCATCTTCAGTGAGAGAGAGAGAGAGAGAGAGAGAGGGAGGGAGAGAGAGAGAGGAGGAGGAGAAGGAAGAATAATGGAGAGATTAGCTTCAGGGTAGCCTACATTAGCTGGCGTCATACCTGAACTGAAGGACCAGGACCTGTCTAACGCGCAAAACCATTTCTAATTCATATTTCTAACACGGAGGTAGAATATATGCCCACTTTAATCTTCATACCCACCCCAGACACCTTCACTGAGCCCCTTGTCATACCCACACCCCCCACATAACGCCACACTGGGAGGTGGATGGAGTGGACAAGCGACTCGCCATAGCTAGTGACCCGTCTCTTACCTTTGCCATACGTTCAAGTCTGACCAGCTCTTGACCATTAGAGGCATTATGCTTGTTCATGACGGTCATTTGCTGGTTATTGATGCTTTAATGCTAGTCCAGCTGGTCAAGGGGGTCAAGCAACCTGACTGGATCAGCACCGGAACGAGCTTTGAGGTGTTCGGACCGCAGATGGAGCCGGTCACAAGTAAAATGGCTTGTTAGGGTCTGCTGTAAGAGGCAGATTAAAAGCAGAATTTGGGGGGGGGGGGTGTTCTCTCGTGAGAACACACTGCACCCATCAGCTCGGGGTTAAATAACGGGGTGATTTCCTTTATGGCCTAATGGTCAGTGGATACATTTAGGTTTAGAGTGGCCATTATTAAAGGGCAGCTACTACGTTGAGAAATGCTGACCGGTGATGTCATTTGGACAAGAGACAAGAAGGGGCTGTTTGATGCCTAGTTGATGCAGATCTTTTTATTATAGTTTTATCCAGCTTTGGAAAAGACACCCTGGGCATCTAAACAACAAGAGCCATACCTGTAAACTAAGAAACATTCGTATTCCTGATGACCCTTTGAACCCATCGTTGACATTGCCCCCGAGAAGACTTGACAGTCACGTAAAACCGATTCTATCACAGCGTGTCTCAAATCTAGGCTCTTAAAACAGTTTGGAATTCCCCATCTTTCTCCTTTTAGCATTTGCTCCCAATTTGCTTGTGGTCCATTGTGTGACATTCCGCATGGCTCAGTCGGGATGAGGTCACTTGATATATGTGGGAACGAGCCTCATATTTTTGTCATTTTTAATCTCGCGGATAGCAGTTGTTTGTCATGTTGAATTATTCTTGTTTTTGTGTGTGTGTGCGCTAAAGGAAGATGGGGGCTTGTATTCCACTTTTACACGACTAAATCCCTGATGATAAATGAAATAATATTTACATTATTATGTGAATGTAGTAATGTCAGCGAATACAGAACTATGTGTGTGTGTGTTTTTTTGCACGTTAAAAGGCATCTCCGCTCAGGGAGAGGTCACATGTAGGGTGGGGTCATGTGTTTTTTTGGTGGGGGAGGGTTTTTGGGCCCCGACTCTGTTTATTTTCTCAGAGAGCCACTGCCAAATCAGTGCCAGTCTCCCAGCCGCGCTCGGCTCGCCGTGCCTTAAAGCGTCTTCCTCCACCTTGTGATGACGGACGCAGCGGGATTTCCCGGGTCCGCCGTTGGTCGGAGCGATTTTCAACGGGTCACAGCGTTGTCATTCTGTTACAGCCCAGTTTGTCTTAGAGCGTCTTAATTAGCATCGCCCTAAAAATAATAGTTACCAACTAAAAAAAAAATCCAATTTTTTTTACGGTAAAAGTTTAGCTGGGCAGATTTGAACGCTATATACATGTGTGAAATTGATTTCGTTGCATCACAGTTATGCTTGATCGATTGCCAATATTAGCAAGGCCTCGCTGCCACTGGTGAATCAAATATTTATAAGACATGTATCGCTTGAACATCTGAATTTGGTAGATATTGAGGGGGTACGGTTTGTGCAGAAGGCCTTTGTTCCACTTCGGCAACCTGAAAGCGGATTATTAATGAAACCCCGACCTGTTGAATTTGACGTTGTTGCTGATAATGGCGTGAGTTAGATGCAGTTTTATAGAGCTAAATTTGATCAAAGTGCTTTAACAGGTTTTTACGTGGAAGAACGCTGTAATAATATGCCTTAAAGCTGTTGGTATGAGTTACATTAGAGCTGTGGAGCAAAATGATGCAAGAATTGATTCGTAAAAACAGCCAGAATGCTGGTTTTATTCCAAATAAGTCACTGAAAACTGGCACGTCCCACTGCCGCTCTCATTTTGGCTTTCATAAAAGCGTAGGCAAAAAAAGGGGCAAAACAGCAGGCAAATAAGACCTAGGAAACTAAAACTATCGTTTCATATACTCTCTCATTTTGTTTTTCGCGGTTGTTTTTCCATTTTTCCGCATATGTTTTCATGGTTTGAATGAGGGTTTGCAGTACGTGCCACGTGGATGTAGTCACAGAGAATACTATAGCAATATTGGGGCAGGATTAGTTTTACGCAAGGACATGGGGTTAAAGTATTTAGCGTTTATTAGCAGAGCTTCTCAGTGAGTTTGGTCCTGTCCGAAAGTGGCACGTTTCCTAATCATTATGGACAGTGTCGGTGAAGATGACCGATTTTTACCTCCTGTAAAAAAAAGTCCGGAAAAATGACCTCAGGTAATACTAATCCCGTCCAGATAGAGCTACTGTAAAACATTCCGTCGTTCTGTAATTCCCAGCGTTTTTGCAAGCATGGAGGCGCTTCAGCAGGAATCTTTGGCAGGAATCTGTGCAGAAAGCCTGGATTTGTCCGTGTATGACGAACCTGATTCTGTAGAAAAAGGAGGCCAAAAGCACTTATGAGAAGCACAAAGTTTCTTATTGCTTTAGGAAAGCAGTTACGTAAGCAACGTAGCGCGCAGATGACGACAGGGAGGTGATGTCGCTGCACAAATCCAGTTACCCCTCTCACTTCTGGAAAATTTTACTGAGATTTCTTATCCCGTCCCAATCGGCTGTTAATATTAATGTTAATATTGACGTCCTGCAGTAAAATAACATTATCCCGCTTCCTCGAGTAAAACTAATCCTGTCCGAATGGTACTAAAGGCTATATATATATATATATAGGTGCTTTAATGCTGAGCCAACTTGTGCGTACTCGACTCCACGCTGCAGCACTCAGATCTATGGAACACCTTAAGGTGCCACAGCTCGCCTTAAGGGCACCTGACCAGGGCGCCGTCTTTTACAGCCATTTTACGGCGTAAAAAGCCTTGTCACTACAGCGCTGCAAAAAGCAATGTTTCAGCAGTGTAAAAATCCACATTTTTAATGAAGAAAACAGTGTAAAAACTGATGTTTTATGGTCAATTGTGTAAAACTGTAGGCAAATTGTGGCCCTTTTTCGATTATCGATATCGGTGTTTAATTTTGACCATCACCGATATGAAGTCATTGACAAGGTGCGCTACTGTGCGCTACACACTGCCGCCTCTTCTCTCTGTGCCGTTTGCTCTATGCTCGCTGCTTCATTTAGCGTCCCGCCCACGACAGTCTCTGATTGGCTGTACGTCGCACGAGTAGGAGGCAGTCAACGCTGAAGCCTTGTTGTCGCTCACACACGAGCACAGCGTGAAGCTCAGAGTTTCAGCTGAACTTGATGTTTGTAAAATTCAACATTTTGACATTTTCTTTTACGTATTGTTTCCAAATATCGGTTATCGGCCCCGTTAACCAGCAATAATCGGAATCGATATCGGTCGTGAAAAACCAATATCGCTCGACCGCTAATATTTTTCGGTTTATTTCACTGACAAGGTTTGTACTGTAAATATGCTCAGCTACGGAGTGTATATCTGTCTGTGTGTGCTCTCTTGCGCACGGTGTCTGGTGTGTAGGTGGTCTAGGTGCCAGGGTCAGTGTAAAGGTCAACAACAGGGAGGTCAAAGCCAGGTCCAGCTCTTATTACTGAGGCGAAAAAGTCGCTGTTTCAGTTTCGCCGGGCGAGCATGCGAAGAGGGCAGCGCCCCGCTCTTCTCTGGGCGGCTCGGCTCCAGCTTGATCCAGACAAACTTTCCTAACCTTACAGTGAGATATCGACTGGACTGGACTGACCAGTCCTTTCCTTATGCCGCCTTTCTTTTTCCCAGCCAGCCATTTCATGTCATGTCTCCTTTTGCGCGCTCAGCCACCTTTCTTGTTCTCGTTGTTTATTGTCCGCACACGAGCTAAAACCTTCACACGGGTCAAGTCGTACGTGTCACATCCTGCCTCGTCCGCCCGTGTCCGGCGCGACCTTCGCCGCATGCTGCCAACGTCCCGTTTTTTTCTTCTCTCTCTCTCTCTCTCTCTCTCTCTCTTTCACAAGAAACAAGTGTGACCACATCTTTACACCTCAATTTTAGCTCATGGAACCCTTGCTAATTAGCTGAGGGGTTGAATCAGATGTGTTAAACGAGGCAGGACGCTAAACTCAACGGTGGACGCTTGGCTTTACACGAGGCCTCAAAGTCCGTTCGGTTTGGGACGGGGTTGTAAAATATTTTGTTGCGTTTGTCCAGTCACAGATCTTTTTGAGGCCCAGCGACGACTGTCCTTTTTTCTTCAAAAAGGACTGTGTTCAAAAAAAGCCCGTCGTTTCCAAAACTTGTTCTCATTCGCGAGCAGAAAAGTCGAGGACGAGAGCTCGATTTAAGCTGAAATGCGCTGATGACCAATCCGCAAAGACGACAAGACGGAAGTGGGTTGTTATGAGCGAGAACCCCAGCGCTAAACAGGACCCGGGGGTTACGTTTCGAAAGCATCGACAAACTCTGACGTTATTAACGGTGTTGCGTTCGGTGCTGGACAAATTAATCCGATTTTTTTTGTTTCTACATAAAACTCATTTTTCCCAGTTTATCTGACCGGCTCCATTCCTGATTAAGACAGTAATCTAAAGCATTCTCTCGTGCACAGATATTGAAATTGAAACTTTTTTTGCACTTTATAGAGCCCTATGATTTGCGCGACGTGGAAAACGCAGACGGAATCGCGGAATTCAATAAATAAAATGGAATCCGTTGTAAAACGCAGAATGTCGTATAATCCGCTGATATCGGCGTGCGGGCAAAGCAGAGCAAAGGTTTCTAATCAGTTTTGCCCGCTGTAGCCCCCTGTACGTGTTACCTGTTGAGGCGGGACTCAGCTTTCCACACGCACAAACGCACGCACAGAGGGGAAAATGTCAACGGTCAGCTATGGCGAAGAGGCTGAAACACCAAAGTCCTCAAAAAAATGACGGAATTCGAGTGTTAGTGCTAAGTTTAGAGCAGAACAAAACCCAAACGATTTTTCTGAATCGGGAGAACAACTCTTTTGTACGTTTTGCCAGCACACGATAGACTGCACCCGATGACCACTTACAGTCAAAAACTCACGTCAGAAAGGTTTCGTTTTGCACAAAAAAATGAATGTTGTTTGTTGTTTACAGGTAAATGTTTTACCAAAGCAGAAAATGTCCTGCTGGACCCCAGCACTTTGTTGAAGTCGAATAACAGTCATTTAATGTGAATTGTTTTTCTATTGCATTGTTCTTTTTTCCCATCCACTCCATAATTAGACACTTTTTGGGTGAATAAATATGATTAGAACGTAAAACACGGAATTCAGAAGAATAAAAATGGAAAAAACGGAAAAAATCAAACAGAATTTAGGAAAAAACTAAACGGATTTCATAGGGCCCTAATTTTAGTGCATTGTAAGACATACAGTATATAAGCATACGTACACAATCGCATCGCGCTTAAGTCAATATCTCTTAGTAGACACAGCCAGAGAGACGGATACACAGCTTTTAAATTGATGTGATATTGTAAAACGCTTAAATAATTGCACACGAACTCACAAGTCGTTAGAAAGAATTAAAACTAGCAAAAAAGGTTGGCGGAAAGGCTCGGAAACCGAACGGCCAGTTGGAACGGAATCGGTTCTTTGCCAATGTAAATGGGGGCTTGGCGACGTTGCGGCTGTAGAATTGCCATGGGAATCGTCGCAACCAACCTTGGAGCCTTCGTAGGGTCCGAATCTGTTTTGGTTTTACTATTTCAAGGTCTTTTTAAAGGCTCTCGCTACCCCACGAGCATCTGGGTGTGTGGGTGTGTGTGTTCGTTCATGGAGAGGTGTGTGTGTGTGTGCGCACCCGTAGCAAATGGACTAGTCGTGTAGCGATGGCTGCAGCGGTCGCGCGAACGCTCGCAGCACTGAAATAGTGATTCGCATGAATATTGGAACTGCACGTTTTATCTCTCTCTCTCCATCTCTCCATCTCTCCCTCGCTCTCAGGGGCACCGGGGCTATTGAGTCAATATATGTCGGAGGGGAAGGAGCGGGAAGTGTGTGCGTGTGTGTGTTCTATCGGACAATAGCCCTCTGACTGCGATCCGTTCACAATGGTGTTGTGATTGTGAATGACCGCCGCAAAAAAGGCCTTTGATTATTTCTGAGCTAAATGTGGGTGTAAGGGTGTGTGTGTGTTTGCACGTTCGTGTGTGTGTGTGTGTGTGTGTTTGTTGACCACTTTTTGGACACTTTGGACCCAAGAATGGACAGTCGCTTCTGTGATTTCCGTATTGATTTCAATTTATTGTGTGTTTTTCGTAAAGGACTTGAGCGCGAGGCCTTCTGGTAGTGCGTGCTTGTGTGTGTGTGTGTGTGTGTGTGTTAAACAAGCTGTGACTCACTTGATGTGTGATATAACAAATTCTGAAATAGAGACAAAAATAGCCGTGACATCATGGTGAGCAGCACTCTGACCTGTTTACTTTGGCCTTTAACCTCACATTTACATAAACACACACACACACACACACACACACATGCTGCCCCTCTGGTCATTCTAATCCACTAACGTAAAGATGTCCAGCCCGGTATCTAATTTTTTCACGTTGCTCTTAATGTAAATATTTTAGACGTACAGCGCTATACACCGCTAAAGGTACCGCTGAGGTACTTATGAGCAAGGTACCGTCCCCAAACAACTTCTCACAAGTTCTCACTAGTTCGTAGCAGCACATTTGATCCAAAAAACCCCCCCCCAAGAAGCAACCCTCCGATTTTACTGACATGAGGCGGGCCGGTGAGGAACGGTGTAAACTGCGGTGTAACACGGTGCGTTATTAGCGATGGCGTAGTGGAAAGGACTTCGTTGCGCCAAGAAAAGCCAGAAAAAACCCAAAAGCAAGACGAAACGGGCGAGCGCGAGTCCTTGTTGTCCCACTAATGAGCGTCCTCGTGCCTTTTAGTAAATAAGTCGCTAATTGGTCCAGACGTTTAATTTGGGAGGGGTGCTGGTCATTGTAGCCGGGCCTCGAACCGGTGGGAGGAAGCAGGAACACCCGTGGTGGAGTTGAAGAAAGAGAAATCGATCGCGGTCAGTGCTGCTCTTTTATTTATTTTTATTTTTTTTAAGTTACGATTCCGATATATTCCTTCTTTTTGTGGAGCGGTTACAGTTTCTTCTCCGAAGTTTTCCCTGCATCATAACCCAGACGGACCCCGCGACATGATTTTGCCGCCCAAATAGAGTGGACGGTGGCGCTCGTTTAGGCGGTACGCAGGCAAAGCGACAGCTAACGGAAAGCAGGTCCCAGATTAATTGTTTGATTGATTGATTGATGGCGCTGGGGACTGTTCACTTGGCAGATCGATGGCTCCTTCCTGGTTCTTTTTCTGTCCAATTTATTCATTTCTTTTTCTCTTTCTGCTTCGACTTGCTCCAGAGACACGAGAATGTGGTTCGTTCTGTGATAAATCCCTTCAAGGTGTGATACAACGTTGCTCGCTTTTCTTTCAAACATTAGACCATGTTGCTGCTCGAGTTGGAGCGGCGGCGGCAGCAGCAGCAGCTCCGGAAAACGGGTTTATCGGGACTTGAAGCCTCGACTTTGCAGAGGAAGTGTAAGAGCTCATCCTGTTAATTTTTTGTTTTGTTTTTTCCCCCTCCGGCGTGAGATTTCGTGCGAAGCCTTAATTTCTAATTCAGTAGAGAGTCGCTAACAATTCTCACTTTCGCTCGGTGAAGTTTCTTTTGGAGGCTGTGCTGTCCCTCGCAACTCTTGCCGATCGCTGCCGGACCTTTGGCTAAACTCAGGGTCCGGTAGTTCTCCGGTTTCGCGGCGCGAAGCCGGCTTCGATCCCATGCTTTCATCAACTGATTCCGGTCAAATTGGTCAAACTGAAATCCTCCCGACGAGATTTCAAATGTGAGGAAATCAAAGCTGCGGTTTTTCTCGCAGAAAAAAGATGCACTTTACATTTTCTCATGACGACAGATCCACTGGTGGAGGTATAGAGCGCAAGAAGAAAATAATTTTCACACGGGGCGAAACAGATGGTGATAGAGAGCGAGCGAGAGAGGGGTCTCCGAGGAGCATCCGATCGGCGCCGCGCCGCTTAGCGACACCTCTAAATGAACTTCGCTATGCGACCCGCCGTTCCTTCGGCTTCCATTGACTTGGCGCTTCGCGGGCCCCAAAGACGGCACTAGTAGTAATGATTGCAATCGATATTTTTGACCAGCCTATAGACCGAGGGTTTTCAACTGGTTCTTTCCCAGGGACCACCTTCCGATCGCGGGGCTAACTCTCTAACCGTTACACCACCCGCCGCCCCAAAGACCTCTGCGTTTGTGTAGAAGCAGCGCTTAGGGGACGGTACCTCGCCCACGAGAACCTCAGTGACACTTTTGGCAGGTCCGGCACTTGAACTAAGTCCGGCGACCTTTCCCGATCACGGCTCCGACTTCCAAACTATTGACGCTAATGATGCTCAGACGACGTATCATAAGGCTCTGTTAATTAGAGGAATTTAGCGTTGCGGCGTTCACTCAATGGCGATCCTTTTTTTGCGGCGCTATCGCGCTCTCTGCACGTTGGTTCGCTCTTTGTGTCGTTATTCCACATTCTCCTCTTCAGTGATTTTCGGAGGGATTTTTTGGATAACGCCAACGTCCTTTTGCCCTTGAAAATGGGCTCTGCTGCTGCTGTCATCGGAGAAGACACACACACAAGATTCCAGCCCTATCTTTCCATGCCAGACAAGTCATGTTCACCAGTCATTTTCTCCAAGTCCGAGTCAAGTCTCGAGTCTTTGAGGGGAATTTCAAGTCATGTCCCGAGTCTGAAATCAGCTTCTCTCATCAGATGCGTGTCGTCGGGTCTAGATGCCGCTGATATCTGGGACTGCACGCAATGTGAAGGAGTTACACCAACACCGACCGCGTTCCATTAAAAAAAAAATTAGAAGACTAGTATATTTCTGCATTTTCAGAGCATTTGTATGCTGCACTTACGCTCCGCTGTGCGTCGGCTGTAGCCAGATCCATTGATTGTGGCATACGCAGCGCTAACTGAACGCTTCAGTAACGCACCTGGTGAAGCCTCCCTGTTACATTCGGCTCGCCATCGATTTGCGTCAAAACATTGGAAAAACTGAAGTGAATTAAGATGAGAAAGTCATTGCATAAAGCTTGTTTTGCGAGTACCAACTCGGGGCAGATGGTGACGTAACGGTAGGGTGGTCGCCCCATGATCAGAAGGTCGCAGGTTGGAATCCAGGGCAGGTAAAGTTACCACTGAGGTACTCATGAGCAAGGTACCGTCCCCAAGCACTGCTCCCCGGGCGCTTGTTAGCTGCCCGCTGCTCCTTCACGGATGGGTCAAATGCACAGGTCACTGTGTGCTGTGCTGTGGTGTGTCTACAATGACAAATAATAACTTAAGTAACTTTCAAGTGCCTCTGTTTCATGCTCAAAGGCGTTTGCGGTCTTTCTTTTCCGCTCTCCTGTCCTTTTTGGCTAAGTTTACCGCGGTAAGCCACGAGAGCGGGACACGTGGGGTTTTATCGCCGCCTCGCCTAACCGCGGCTAAACGTCTCCTTACCCAAGAGGAGGAGGGAGGTGGGGAAAAAAACGGTGTAACGCACAGCTTTGAGTGGCTTATCGTTAATAAAATGGCTGATTTGAAACGCAGTGAGACGCACCGTTTGTTCATCATTCCGTAAACGAATAACAAGAATATAAACAGTCGTTCCACCGAGCAACGTAGCTCATTAACCGCAGCTTACTTTCTTCTTTTCAGCCCCCCCCCCCACAACATCTGTCTGTGTTGTTTCAGAAGTTTTCGAATTTTTCTCCCGGTCTTTTGACGAGCCTTTCGCATCGGGCTGCGTTTTTTTTCAAAATTTTTATTTATTATTTTAAATTCTCTCCTCAAAGTCTTCAGCGGCGGACGGCGATATTTTTATCCCTTCTGCCTTCTGCAAATCATCCGATGCTTTCAGCCGATATCATTTATTTATATTCGCAGATCAAAAGGCTTTACTTTTTTATTCTTCTTCTCTTCGGACGACTCGGCGTTTGTATTTTTTCAGCCCCACTCCCTTCGTTTTTTTTTTTTTTTTTTGAAGATAATATTCCACGCTTCTGCTTTTTGCCCTCTTGCTCTGCGCCACGCGTGATTGGCATTTGCCTTAATCTCATTTCTTAAAAAGGGCCTTGTTTCTCCAGCTCTAGATTGCGTTTGATCTTATCTCGTCTTGTCTCTTATCTCCGTTTCTAGGTTTTGTTTTATTGTTGCGCTCGCAAAACCAGAGCCATAACGCGCGCAGCCTCCGCTGGATGAAGCTTGATGCACATTTATAACTGCTGTGTAATTAAATGAGCGTTCGAGGAAACTGGCGGGGTTGAAACGACGTCAGATTTACCCTTTGATTTAACGTCTTTTTAGGAAATGTGTTGGACGTTGGAGGTTTTGATGTCATTCTTCATCAGGGCCTAATTCTGTGCAACTGGAACCGAACTCAACCTTAACTGGACCCCGCAATTTCATACAGTCTCCCAGTATGGTTCCGGTACAGGTTCCGGTTCCAGCGGTTGTCATGTACCCAAACTGTGGAGCTATTTAGTACGTGGGATTTAAGAACCACCCTCCGCTTTAACATAGGCCGTCTCGTCCTGCTTAGAATCGGTGACACACTCGTAGCAGTCGCCCGTTTTATGTACGGTTCCCTTACAGGTTCCAGTTCTGGTTGTAGAGTACCTAAACCATTGAGCTGCCTACCATATCCTGGGTGTTGGTTTGGAAAAGCTGTTGCCCGTTGGTTACATTTCGTATTTCTGCCTTTGCGCTCACACTCGTGCCCAACTCTGCCTTTGCCCTCGATTCTGCCTTCGCGCTCATGCTCTACTCTGCCTTCACACTTGCGTTTGACTCTGCCTTCGCCCTCGCTCTCTACTCTGTCTTTGTGCTCTCACTCAACTCGGCTTTCACGCTCACGCTCCACTCTGCTTTCGCACTTTGTGCGCCTGACTCTGCCGTCACGCTCGCGCTCGACTCTATATTTCAAGCTAACGTTCCACTCCGCTTTCGCACTTGTGCTCAACTCTGCCTTTGTGCTCTCGCGCCCGACTCTGTCTTCAAGCTAACGCGCGACTCTGACTTCTCGCACTTGCGCTCAGCACTTTATTACTTAATGAATGTGTTTTCAGTGTGTATGTTTTGTTGAATTATTTTGCATGAGTGATATTGTATGGAAGTCAATCGACTACACGCGTCAACATCACACCAAAAATGTTCAGATAACCCGAAACCGACGGGTTTCGACGCTAATTTCTGCTGGAATTTCAGGCCAACGCAGCTGCTTCAGCCGACAATTAGCATTTGTTAATGACGCCGGAAGCGAACGTAGGTTGGCACGTTAAAGGGAAACGTGGAAAATCACAGCAAACGGTGTGTAAATCATACGGTTATAAATACCACACGTGCTGTTTATGTGTATGTGTGTGCGGCGAGGTAGCGTGACGAGCCTTGTTCGCAGCCTAATTGGCCGACGTTCTGGTTCGTTGTGCGCAGGTGCGTCTCGGGGGGCGCGTGCGGAGGAATGTCGCCGTGATCTAATGAGTCGATGAAATGTGTGTGTTTACCGTCACGGCCTTATCGCCATGGTTACTCTCGGCCCGCTGCTCTCCGGTGGAGCAAGGCTCACATTAGTTCTGCTGCGCCTGCATGTGTGCGTGTGTGTGTGTGTGTGTGAGATTTATGCTGTTTCCAGGATATGACTCTTTAATTTTACGCATGAGGGAGCCGAATGCAGTGCTGCAGCATATATCGTGCACGCATGCACTCACACACACACACATGCACGCAGACCGAGATTAGCTTTATACCAGCACCAGCTAACGTATAGAGGTGTGATTCATCCTCCCGTGTGTCAAATTTGCGCTCTCTCTCTCTGAAGTGAGCACCAGATATTTCTGGGCCGGATTCACGCGCTGGGATTAACGAAGCAACAGTCGCTTCCGCTCGCGTCCAGAGTGTCGGGCGCCATCTCCCGTTGCCGCTAGTAAACCCAGAGCTTCCATGCCACCGTCTGTTTCTGCTTTACAATCGACTGTTTCTAGAGCGCCACGCGCTAATCGCAGCCGCCCGCAGCGTTCTGCTCCGAGGCGTTTTCCTTCCGCAAACTGTCATCATGGTAGCGCACGTGCTCCCTCTTACCATATACATCCGGTCTCCACTCCTCTCTTCATGTCGTCTTTCATCTCCCCTCCTTTCGTTCTCCTCGTCTCTGGTTTCTCATCTACCCTCCGTCTCTCCTCATTTCTCTTCTCCTCTTTAAATGTCTCTCCTCTCCGTTTAACTAATATCTCTCCTTTGCCCGGGTCTCCTCTTTTAATAGCTATCTTTTCCTCCTCTTCTCTCCCAATGTCTCCTCTTCTTTCTTCTCTTCTTCTCTCCCAGTGTCTCCTCTTCTTTCTTCTCCTCTTCTCTCCCAGTGTCTCCTCTTCTTTCTTCTCCTCTCCCAGTGTCTCCTTTTCTCTCCCAGTGTCTCGTCTTCTTCTGTAATGACTTTTCTTCTGTCTTCCTTTCCCTTATGTCTCCTCTTCTCTCCCGTCCTCATCTATTCTCCCCTTCTTCTCTCCCCCCCACCCCGTGCATCCCCTTTTCTCCCCTCTTGTCCTCTCCTCTCGTCTCCCCATTTCTCTTCTCCTCTTGAAATTTGTTCTACTCCCCTCTGTATGTCCCCTCTTCTTTCCCCTTTTCCCTTCTTCGCCCCTTCCTCCATGTCTCCTGTCCCGATGTCTCCACTCCTCTCATCTCCTCTCATCTCATCTCCTCTCGTCTCCTTTGTCTGCCCCTTTTCCCTACATCTCTACCTCCGTCTCTCCATTTATCTTCTTTTGTCTTCTCTCCTTCCCCTCTTCTTGCCTCTTCTGCTCTTTTCTCCCCTCTACTCTTCCAGTGTCTTCTTCTCCTCCTCCTCCTCTCATGTCCTCCTCGTTCTCACCGTCTCTCCTCTTTCAACTTCACCCTTTCTCTCGTGACGTCTCCCCGCGTCTCTCTCTCTCTCTCTTTCCTCTGATGTCAGCTCTCCACTCCTTTTTCACACCTCCTCTCCTCTTTTTTTTTGCCCCCCCCTTCCCTCTTTTCCCTGCTCTCCATCGTCATCCTCTCTTCTCTCCTCCACTCCCTGTTAACAAGGCAAAGGAACAGCTTCCTCTTTTGCAATTTTTCCCTGTTATTGCCTGAAGTTTCTCTCTCTCTCTCCGTCTCTCTCTCTCTTTTCCCCGACTTGTGCATTCAGCCGTGACCGGGATGCTCACTGCCCTGAGCCCTATAATATACCCAATTACAAAGAGAGAGAGAGAAAGAAGGAGGGAGGAGGGGAGCGAGAGAGAGAGAGAAAGCAATTGCGAGAGGGAGAGTGGAAGACGGGACGCCACATGTAATATTGTTTGGTCAGGGAGGGGGCGTGAATATCATAAATGGCTAATAGTGGCTGTTGGCTAGCCGGTGCTACTCATCATGCAGCGGGTGAGAAGATTCTCTCTCTCTTTTTTTCGTCGCTCTCTTCCTCTCTCTCTCTCTTCCTCTCTCTCTCTCCTTCCCTCGCTCCCTCTCCCGCTCGATTTCTCGACCTCTCTTCCTCTTTGCGCATGTGCTTACTTTGCGGCTCCTTAGCGGTTGCAGTCGTTATGGATTCATCACACATGTATGTCTTCATCTGCCTCACGCACACACGCACACCCAGCTACAGCTCGTAGCGTTGCCTTGAAACGACGCCGTGGCAGAGAGAGAGAGAGACGTGGAGATCGGCTTAAAAATAGAAAAGGAATATTCACGTCAGACGCCATGTTTGTTTCTCGTCCAAGGGAAATAATGATCATTTCCTCTTTCTTCAAGTGGAACACCGTTTTCCGCAATGTTCCAGGACTCCTCCTCCATGGCGTCAGATCAGAACGTTCCACAACATCTGACCGGGCGTACTGTGACCAAGTTATTGTGTAAATCAACACCAAGTTACATACCGACGAACATATTCGAGCCTGATTAATATCGAGCTACGGATGCTCCTGTCCACCTTGCAGTCGCAGTGCTGGTGCAGATTCACTGCCTTTGGGCGTCATCCGGTACCAAGTACCGATCCGATCTGCCATTGCAGACGCCGCGCATGCTCAACCAAATGGGACCTCTGCATTTGACGTGTCCGTGAAGGAGCACTGGGCAGCTGACCTGCTTACGGGTACTTCAGTGGTAGCTTCACCGGCCCGGCACTGCCTAAAAGCCCACTGTTGAGCCCTTGATGGTGGCCCTTAACCATGAGTTACTCCATTGATGCTGTGCCCGTAACTAGGGCTGTTCGATATGACGAAATTCTATCAGAAGACGATGTTAAAACTATTTTTAGTTCATGGTGTGGCAAAATGTGCCGTTAACTACAATATTTCTTCGTGGTTTGGATGAGGCTTTGCCACGGCGGTTACCACGGCGCCACAGAGAATATACTACAGCGTTAGATTTGTGCCTTAACTCTGAGCTCAGCAAGAAGCCAAATCTTGGGTCTGTGCCCCCTTGAAACACCTCACGCCCTCGCGCTTAGATCTGTGGAACGCCAAAAGGTGCCACAATTTGCCTTAAAGACGCCTTACTAGAGCGCTGGGGGGGGGAACAATCAAAACTCCGTAAAAGCTGGTATTTTACTGTCAGCTGTGTAAAAACTTCCACTGAATTTACAGAAAACGTACTATATTGTGATATATATCGTTATCAGGATACAAAATTGGTCATATCGCCCATCCCGAAATATCATCCAGCCCTATCCCGTAGTCATTATTATGGCAGTTTGGCAGTATCGTGAAAAGTTTACACTAATCCTTGCGGGAAATTTACTGCGGGCTATGATGTCGCTTTGGATTAACAGTAAAACCCAGATTCGTTGTTCAACGCTGGCCGTCATCGAAATATTGCGTCTTAAACTGTAGTGTGTGCTGTTACCGCACGCTAAATTTTGCGTGTTGCACGTTTTATTGGACACACGGACACACACACACACACACACACACAAACACATATTTCAGGGTTGTTAGCATGGATAGAGACGTCGCTGACCACAAGCACTGCGGATCATTTTGAGGTTAAACTGCACCTGCCAAGCCTGTGTGTGTGTGTGTGTGTGTGTGTGTGTGAGCGTGAGCGTGGAGATAGTAGAGAATCGACGAGCAGCGATAAGCCCACCGCTTGGATGTTGAGGGCCTGCTCACGCTTGTCCAAAAGGCTTTCCACTGATGTCAGATGGAGGCGAAGGTGAAATTCCCGACCGATCGGGGATGGGTTATTTGGATCGGGATTGGGTGCCGGAATAACGCTAGCGTTTGCGTGAACACGTTTTGAATTGCGATTGTTCTCCGATTTTTATTCCACCCACATTTTTGGAGCCAGAAACTTTTGCGTGGGGGTGCTTGTCTACACGTTTACCGATACACCGCACTCGTTTGCGAGTTCTGTCCATTTTCCCGCTCCATCCCAACCCCCCCAATTTAACACCGAACGCAAATTTCAACGCTTTACTGCTTGGAGCCACTAAATTCAACATGATTACAGGGCTCATGGGCCTCTTCGCATATCTGTAACCGCCGTGACCTGCACTCGTCTTTTCCATCCTTTCTTCTTCTTTTTTTTTTCCCTGTCGTTAACTTTTCCCATAGGAACCCATTCCTTTTCCACCATTAAGAATACAGTACATGGGATTTGAGAACCGAAAGCTTTTCTTCGTCCGGTTTTCGCCCAACGGTCATCGCACTTCTCTTGCCAGATCAGACCCACCTCAATGAAAGCACGCATCTCAATCCATTTTGGCCCGCACTTGTCTTTTTCTTGCTTTTCTCATCCCTCGTTCTTTCCCCATTCACTTCAATGCTTTTTAGTCAAAGTCTATCCACTCGGCCAGTTTTCACATCCCGGCCACAAAACTTGATATTCAACATGACCGCCATCTTGAACCGCACTCGTTGTACTTTTTTGCTATGCGGCAGTTTGCGTCCCAGGAAATAGCCGGGGTTGTAGCTTAACGGCTCTCTACGCACTAGGTAGTGCACATGGAGTGTCGCACGTGCCCTGTTTGGCTTGGTACACCACATAGGGTGGGAAGTGACTTTTTCTTTAAATGTTGTGCACTACGCTCACGCTCATTGGACTTGCCGCTGTGTTAGAAATGCCCTCATTAATCAACATCGGCAGATGGAAGCATGAAAAACATCGGATATCGGCGTCAACCAATAATTTTGGGATTCGCTTTTGGTGTGATATTAGAGGGTTAGTGGAAGTAACTTATAAAGGAATGTCTGTGTGTGTGTGCAAAATTGGTCATGTTGAAATAGTAGGAAATACAGTGATTGTGTTCTTTTTCTGCACTGTGGCCTTTTCTTAATTGTGTGTGTGTGTGGGAAAGCGACATGTGAAAAGCAGGACATATCAATCAGTCATAACGCAGTGGGGGCAGGTGTTTCCACACACACACGCACACACACACACACCCACCCACATACACACACACACACAGGCTGGCAGGACCTTTCTGTCCTCACAGAGCAGTGGGCTAAAGAGTGAAGTGGAGCCATTGTGTATCCATTAGTCGTCCTGCCATAGGCAGAAGAGCCTTTGTCTGCAAAACAATGTGCGCACACTCACACACACACGCAGAGTCAGAACAATGACAGCAAGTGGTTGCCATTTATTTTTTGCAGAGACAATCTGTACAATGAGTGGAGACAGGCCGGCCCTTGGTTTGATGTATTTTCACTGTGTGTGTGTGTGTGTGTGTTTAAACTCCCATGGTATGGATGAGGTGTTTAATTTTGACATCATTTTGTCTGCGGTCACAGGTGACTTGTGTGCGTCATACGTTCTCCCTCCTTCCCTCTCTGCCTCCCTCCTTCTCCCTCCTCTCTCTCCTCTCTCTGTTTCTCCGCTTTTCTCTAGAGTGGAGATTTTCAGCACTTAACAAGCTGAGTGCTATAGAAAGAGGTGAGCTCTCCAAGGGAACCGTCCTCCTAGCACAGACTACACCAAGTCAAGTTCGCTGTCTTTTTGGACACACACACACACACACACTGCTGAGGGACTCTGAGAGTATTTGCTGTTAGTTGCAGGGCTCAGGGGTAACGCCATATTTGTTGTTTTTTTTTTTTTATACCGGGAGTATTCCAGGAGGAAGGAGCAGACTATTAACAATAACTACACACAAACAGAAAAACAAGCGCAGGGAGAGAGGAAGACGGAACGAGGTGGAAAAAAAAGAGACAGAGAGAGAAGTTTAGGAAAATATGGGACGGCATGAGCTCCATCTCCACGCACAGTAAATCGTAGATCGACTCTCGCTTCGCAGGGAGCGTGTGGACGTGTCGGCCTAGCTTGCGAAACATAATTAAAGGTGAGAGTGAGCGATGAATCGAAAAATGTATTGCAACTGACATTCTGCCAGCTCTCACTCACTCAGTCTCAACCTTGCTAACGTTGATTCATTTGCTCAAAACGTTTCCCCTACTGGGGTTGTTCAGGAACTGGCGTTTTTCACCCCATCTAACGTTTCAGGTTGGTTGAGGCTCGAGTCCCGGCCCGGTAAAGCTTCTCATGAGCGATGTACCGTTAGAACTGGGGCGATACGGGCTAAATAAAAGTACCACAACGTTTTGCAGCTAGATGGCGATACACAATGTACAGTATATCTCGAATAGATCGACCGATATTGGTTTTACAGGGCCGATATCGATACCGATTGTTGCTGGTTAAAGGGGCCGATAACTGATATTTGGAACCAGTATGCAAGAAAAGGAGAAAATCTGTCAAAATTTGGAATTTTACCAACAACGACACAAAACGTTACTTAAATAACTTTATTGTTTATGAATACTTAGACTTCAATAATGATAATTGGCAAAATTCCTAATATCGGCCCCCGATAATCGGCCCAGTCTCAATACCTTGAAATTTCCTCCAGACCACTGTATTCATGCTAAATGTATTGGTTGTTGTTATTTATCGTCTAAAATATGGGTTTTAACTGTAATACAAGGAAAAATTTGACTCAACTCCAGCATTTTGTCCTGGCGCTGGCATTCCACGCGAGAATTGCGAGCGCTCATGCGCTGGCAGAGTTTTCTGGACGGGCAAGGGGAGTGAGTTGTCTGCTTTGAGGTACCACAGAGATACTCATGAGCAAGAGCTTGTCCCCAAGCACTGCTGCCCGGGGAGCTGACCACATCAGCTGCCCACTGCTCTTTCACAGACGGATCAAATGCAGGTGGTCACATTTCGATTTCCTTTTAAACCATCCCTGTAAAGGCGGTATGTCTGCTTGAGTTACTTGAGTGAATATTTGTCAGTGTGAACACACCACAGCACAGCACACAGTGCACCACAACCAAATGTGACTCTGCATTTAACCCATAGCAGTGGGCAGCTAACAAGCGCCAGGGGAGCAGTGCTTGGGGATGGTACCTTGCTCATGAGTACCTCAGTGGTAACTTTACCGGCGCTGGATTCCAACCTGTGATATATATCTTGCTCAAAGCTAGTGAATTTTTGTCTGATGTCTTCTCTACACCGCTGATCCGTTCGCACGCTATTGACGGAATTGATCAGGTTGCACGCAGCTTTGCTGAAGCCTGCTGCGTATCGACGGCTCACAACCAGGTGTTTTTGCACTTTGAGTGTGTGTGTGTGTGCGCGCGCCTGTGGTGCAGGTGCGAAATTATTTCTATGATATATCAACCTTGACAGTGGTTACAAATCCATCTAGGGGTGTGTTCAAGATGCAGTGTAAAGTTTGTGCTAGTGTAGGGGAATATGAGCTCAAATCAATGTTTTTATACTACTTTATACTGCTACTATAATAATAACAACAATAATAATAATAGTAGTAGTAGGCTACTAATTACTTCAGATAATAATTAACTCTACAACTAGAGCTGGGCGATATTGCCTATAACTAAAATCTCTGATTTCTTAAAAACTTGGACCCAATTTCCGATTTAGATTTTTTTCAACATTTATGGATATGCATAAAAAACAAAGACATTATGCAAATAAATTTTGTTTTTATTCTAACAGTGTAAGCATGATTTAGGAACAGCAAACATTTATTATTGTTTTTACTGTATTTTTTTCCTGGTCTTACTAGTTAACACAGGTTCATAAGTGCAAAAAAAATACTAATTACTAAGTTACGAATTTGAAAAATAAATATATACAAAACTAAAGTGCCTCTTAAAAAATATATTTACTTATATAGATTTATACTTAAGACTTTTCCATCGAAATATTTGTACCACAGGTCTGAGGTAGTTGAGTAAAACAGCACATTCTCCAGCAGCTTTCCGTTTTTTTCACGTGTACTGCTATATAAAGGCCGTAGAGCTACTTCTGTAAAATACTTTCGGCTTGGGAGCTCATATAGGGCCCTATGAAATCCGTTTTATTTTTCCCTGAATTCCGTTTTTTCCATTTTTATTCTTCTGAATTCCGTGTTTTACGTTCTAATCATATTTATTCACCTAAAAAGTGTCTAATTATGGAGTGGATGGGAAAAAAGAACAATGCAATAGGAAAACAAGTTCACATTAAATGACTGTTATTCGACTTCAACAAAGTGCTGGGGTTCAGCAGAACATTTTCTGCTTTGGTAAAACATTTACTTGTAAACAACAAACAACATTAATTTTTTTGTGCAAAACGAAACGTTTCTGATGTGAGTTTTTGACTGTAAGTGGTCGTCACGTGTTCTTGCGGGTGCAGTCTATCGTGTGCTGGCAAAACGTACAAAAGAGTTGTTCTCCCGATTCATAAAAATCTTTTGGGTTTTGTTCTGCTCTGAACTTAGCACTGAACTTCGGTGTTTCAGCCTCTTCGCCATAGCTGACCGTTGACGTTTTCCCCTCTGTGTCTGTGCGTTTGTGTGTGTGGAAAGCTGAGTCCCGCCTCAACAGGTAACAGGTTTTTTTAAGCGGGTTTTTGGAACCAAACCACTTCCAAATGGCGGAGGTGATGCTGCCGCTTTTCGAGACGAGCTCCTCACTTGTTGGCGCGCTTGCTGCCATTTTCCTACTGTCTGCTGGTCCCTGAAGGGGCGGGAAGCCTTGACAGCGGTCTGGGTGCTATAATTAAATGTACCTCACGATTAAAAAAAAATATATATTTTGTGAGCATCATTTACTCAGTGGCATTAACCTGAAGCTACAATAAATCGACGTGAATTGATTTACACTAATGCTAATAAACGAATAAATTCCACTAATACTGATAATGTTCATAAACAAAATAAAGACTAAACAACTAACAATCGCTATTATTCTTATTTATGTAAAGCATCAGTGTGTTTCCAAATCAATAATCAAACACAAGGTCCTAATCACAGGACAGTCACTCGGATTGTCTGTCGCAACGTTGCGTGTTTTTGACACTCCAGATGCTACATTTTGTCAACTCTGTTGCTTCTGTTTCACTACGGATAACACCTCGCCTTCGCCAACACACACAAGCCGCCGTCTTTACCACTCGGTCACTCCTTCATGTTAATATGTGGCGCGTTCGGGCACAAACCGCCCCAAAAGAGGGTGAGACTGGGCGCGGGCTGATGCCACGTGTGTGTGTGTGTGTGTGTATGAGAGCGAGCATGCATGGGATTCATAATTTAGTGTAGCGGCGCTAGGCTCCGTCTCCACACAGAAACAGCGGCTGCCCTGAATATTTCATCACACGGATACTGCTCTTGCTCTTCTATTCTCCAGCTGTGTGTGTGTGTGTGTGTGTGTGTGTGTAACCCTAAGTTTCAACACTGTAGTCTGCTGCCAGGAAGGCCTGGATAGTGCATTAACACTCAGGAAAAGATGCCTCTCTCTCTCTCTCTCTCTCTCTCTCTCTCTACACACACACACACACACACACACACAGACAGGTACAAACCCAGGCCCAGCGTGATGCATCAGCTCACTGTAGGAGAAAATGTAAATATTTCACTATTCCTCCCAAATTTTAGAACAATTGCGACCGCCTGTTCCACACAACTTAACGACTGGACCGATCCATCCATTCATTTGTTCATCCATCCATCTGTTCATTCATTCGTTCAACCATCCATCCATCTATCTGTTTTATTCATTCGTTCATCCATCCATCCATCCATCCTTTTTATTCATTCATTCGTTCATCCATCCATCCATCCATCCATCCATCCATCTCTCTGTTTTATTCATTCATTCGTTCATCCATCTATCTATCTGTTTTATTCATTCGTTCATCCATCCATCCATCCATCCGTTTTATTCATTCATTTGTTCATCCATCCATCCATCCATCTCTCTGTTTTATTCATTCATTTGTTCATCTATCTATCTATCTATCTATCTATCTATCTATCTATCTATCTATCTATCTATCTATCTATCTATCTATCTATCTGTTTTATTCATTCGTTCATCCATCCATCATCTGCTCATTCATTTGTTCACCCATCCATCCATCTGCTCATTCATTCGTTCAGCCATCCATCCGTCTATCTGTTTTATTAATTAATTCATCCATCCATCCGTCCGTCCATCTGTTCATTCATTCGTTCATCCATCCATCCATCCATCTGTTCATTCATTCGTCCATCCATCCATCCGTCTGTTTTATTCATTCGTTCATCCATCCATCCATCTGTTCATTCATTCGTCCATCCATCCATCCATCTGCTCATTCAATCGTTCATCCATCCAGCTATCCATTCACCTGTTCATTCATTCATTCGTTCATCCATCCATCCATCCATCCAGTAGTAGCCTACTACTACTGTTATTATTATTATTATTATTATTATTATTATTATTATTATTATTATTATTATTATTATTATTATTATGATCTCGCCTGAAGGGGAGTTTCTAACAGCGTATTAGCCGTACTCGTGGAATAAAAAAGGCCGGTCCAGCCAATCGGATGAAGACCAGCATCAAGCCAGCAAATGATCAAGAACCAGCTACTTCCTTTTAGAATGATTGTTATTATTTGTAATATTATTATTAGTAGTAGTAATATTATTAGTGTTTCCTTTTTTGTGCCTTGTCGTCAGCTTGCAGATGTCTTTGTCCTCCAATTTGCCAGCCTTTAGCCACATCAGCTCAAACCTACTTCTTCCACCCACACCCCCTCGGGGTAGCAGCGTTATAGTTCCACCCCGCGCGGAATTTCAGCCGCGCTAGCCGGCGGCCCGTAGCGGCGCTTGGACGTATTCAGAGCGACAGGACTGTGCCGGTGACTCGCGGCGTCCCGCGAACATGAACTGGGACAAAGGGGGAGCGGAAGAGCGTTGCTCTGCTCAGTAGATAACGAAGTAGCAACCGCACATGAGCACAGAATCATTACAGGTGTTGACTTACTGCCGGAGAACGTTTACATACTGGATCCATCCATTCTTTCATCCATCCCTCTCTCCTTCCTTCCTTCCTTCCATCAATCTCCTTCCATCCATCACTATCCTTTCATCCATTCTTCCATGCATCCTTTCTTCCTCCATCCATTCATCCATCCATCTGTCCATCCATCCAGCCATCCTTCCTTCCGTCCCTCATTCCTTTCTTCCATCCATTCAACCTTCCTTCCTACCTTCCATCCATCCATTCATTCTTTCTTCCATCAATCCATTCTTCCATCCTTCTATTCATCTTTCCATCCATTCATCTGTCCTTCCTTCCTAACTTCCTTACAGCCATCTATCCATCCATCCTTCCATCCATCCTTCCCTCACTCCCTTCTTCCTTCCATTTTTCCATTCTTTCATCCTTCCATCCATCCTTCCGTCCATCCATCCCTCCTTCCTTGCTTGCTTCCATCTG
Organism: Distichodus sexfasciatus; assembly: GCA_032718565.1. Taxonomy (NCBI): domain Eukaryota; kingdom Metazoa; phylum Chordata; class Actinopteri; order Characiformes; family Distichodontidae; genus Distichodus; species Distichodus sexfasciatus. The sequence goes on along the minus strand of JAVGVS010000165.1, from coordinate 288,868 downwards.
TTCCTCGATCCTTTATTTCCTCTATTCATTCATCCGTTCTTCTATCCATCCTTCCTTCCATTTGTCCATTCTTCCGTCCTTTCTTTCATTTATTCATCCTTCCTTCCTTCATTCCTTCCTTCCTTCCTTCCTTCCGTCCTTCCATCCATATTCTTTCTGTCCATTCATCCATCCTTCCATCCATCATATGCGTTGTAATTGAATTTTTGCCAGGAGTGTAACGCTACTGAAAGGCAACTCTTCGGTCAGCACATCCTGGTCTACCATCCATCGTCCTCCGAGGTTGCCTAGTTGAGAGACTACGTCCCTTAGCGTGTTAAGCAGTACACATTAAGCACACGCTCTGGCATGAGTTTTAATGTTTGGATGATAAAACCCAAAAGGCAGCAAGTTACAAACTGAAATTCATAACCGTGTTATTATTAAGACAAAAAACGTCGCAGAGAGTGATGAGCAGTCGCCTTGTGCCACTTCCGATTGCCGAGCAAGACTTCTACACAAAGAAACTATTGACACCACAATGACTAACTCACAACCTCTGCGAATTTGCTCTTTGCGTCGTTTCAAGGTGTTTTCCATCACTAGAAATCAACGACTCGTTCAGCCGTCATGTGAAGAACGGTGTCGTAATTGTTACATCCATTCATTCAAATGATCAGTGATTGATTTAAGGTCGTGTCGGTCTGATTTGAGGTCAAGCCTTTGGACCAGCAGCTGACTGTGGCGACAGTACATACAGTAAAATGTGTGTGTGTGTGTGTGTGCGCGCCATCGCATTTTCTCCGCCTCACTATAAGAAATTGCTACAAGGTCGGCGCAAGAACGCGTTCATAAGTGTTTTTTAGTTTGTGTCTTTCTCTGTGCATCTGAGTAGTCCCTCCCTCTCTCTTCCTCTCGCGCTCTCTTTCTCCGCGTCTCATTCGAAGAGAGCCGCTTTTTAAAGTACAGAGAAAGCAAAGTAATAAAAGATGAATCAGAAGAGAGCCGCACTTATTGGCAGGCGGCATAGAGCAGCAGCAGCCAGCCACAGACACAGAATCTATTATGAGATTAGGGCCAAGAACGTGTGTGTGTGTGTGTGTGTTTGGCCTCTCAGAGTCTAAGTAGAATAGTTATTTGGAGAAGGAGAGAGTGTGATGCGCGAGTGTGAATTATTGACCTATTTGGGCGAACGAATACAAATTTCGAGTCGAAGGTTCCTGCTTTTCAGAGCCGTGACCTCTATTAAAGCGCAAAGTCACCCGGGTCATGTTTCTAAATAAAACCACATGCCGCTCTCGCGCTCTCCACCCGCCCCCTTTCTCACTCTACTGCTCCCTTCATCCTTCCATCTATCCTTCCATTCATCCTTCCGATCCATCCTTCTTTCAATCCATCCTTCTCTCCGTCTTTCCTTCCTTCCATCCAGCCACTCTTTTTCCTTCCTTCCGTCCTTCCTTCCATTCTCTCTTACTTCCATCCTTCCTCCCTCCCCTCCTTCTTTCCTTCCTTCCTTCCTTCCATCCAGCCATCAGCTCTTTAATGCGTCCTTCCTTCCTTCCATTCTTACTTCCATCCATCCTTCCCTCCTTCTTTACACCCATCCATCCTTCCTTCTTTCCTTCCTTCCATCCATTCATCTATCCTTCCGTCCACCCTTCCTTCTTTCCTTAATTACTTACATTCATCCCTATTTCTTTACATCCATCCATCCATCCTACCTTCTTTCCCTGCTTCCATCCATCCATCCATCCTTCCATCCACCCTTCCTTCTTTCCTTAATTACTTACATCCTTTCCTCTTTTTTTACATCCATCCATCTTTCCTACATTCTTTCTCTCCTTCCTGCCATTCGTCCTCCATCCTTCCTTCCTTCCTTTCTTCTTTCCTTCCATCCTTTATTCCTTCCTTCCTTCCATTCATCTATCCTTCCATCCACCCATCCTTCTTTTCTTAATTACTTCCATTCTTTCCTATTTCTTTACATCAATCCATCCTTCCTACCTTCTTTCCCTCCTTCCATCCATCCATACTTCCTTCCATTCATCCTTCCTCCTTTCTTTCCTTCCTTCCTTCCTTCCTTCCTTCCATCCATTCATCGTTCCCTCCATTGAGCTCGGAGAAGGAGAAGAGAAGAGAGGATCTTGGTGTTTGTAAAATGTAAAACTTTGACGGAGATTTTCTTTTTTTGTTGCATATCGGTTCCAAATATCGGTTATCGGCTCCGTTAACTAGTAATAATCGCTTTTGATATCGGCCCTGAATAACCAATATCGGTCGACCTCTAGTAGAGGTTTAGACTTAAATATCTCACAGTAAGTACAGCGGTATTGCAGCTCCTGCTATTGTCCGCATTACACAGTTCGTACGTAAGTGAGATAAACGGGAACGTGAGCGGGAGATGGAAAGACTTTGATTTATTGCTGTCTTTATGCGCGTCTAATATGTGTCGTATCTGAAGAAGCCCGAAGGAGAGTCGACTCAGACGCTCGTTTGGGAGGGGCCTGTTTAGGGGGGTCATCCTCGTTAGAGTGGAGTCGCTGCAGGGGACTTTGGGAGAGACAACGGGCTTCGTTAAGGGGACTGGCAGATTGCGAAGATGGAGAACGCGAGCGAAAGAGAGACGTCGCTTCTCTCATTACTAGACCTAAATAACCGCGGGGGGTAATTAGGGGTCAAGAGGTCGAGCCAGACGAAGATCGCCATAACGAGACTAATGCACGCGAGGAGCTCCGAGACCCCAAATCATTCTTTAATCTTGCCATTAAAGGTTTAGCACAGGGAGAGGGGGTGGGGAGCATTTGGTCTGTCACATGACTTATGTTTCTTGTCTTCACTTTCATTATTTATTCAAAAGTGAGCAATGTGGCCAAACAGGTTTAGGTACTGCGTGTGGGGGAAAAAACCTTCTTAATTCAACTCAAAAACCCCAGTTAAGAACTCATGTCTCTCCTCAAGTGTGACTTAGAATCCAAACTTGATCATTTGTAAGAAATGCTAATCGATTAATAATCGATTAGTTGGGTCTATGTTATTATACACACATACGTACAGTGGGGGCAGTAAGCTAACTAAAGCCGCAGTGGCAGTAAACCAGCATTAAGCCCGGCACCGACCACCATAAACGAAGAATGCGAAGGAGACGAGGACCAGTGCCGGCGCCGTGCCGTCACATAAACTGAAGTAATTGCGTAGAAACGCACGAATGACATTTTTCGACATGTTTTGGCCACATGCGCTGTTTGTTAGCGGGAAGGCGTTCACTGAGGCGTTCCAGTTCAGTCAAATCGTCCTGTTTATTATGGACCAAACGCGTTTTTAGCTGAGAAATAACAAAAACAACCAGCGTTCTCCTCACAACCTGACATACTCCGACGCGTGTCCATTGCGTTATTGCGACGCGACTCTTGTCATCTCGCGCAAAAATGTAGTTCTCCCCCCAAAATGAGTCAAAAACGAGTTATAGGCCAAAATCAGTCCAAATTGGCAAAAAAAAAAGGCCAAAACTTCAATGTTTCTTCATTTTCAGTTCATCAGATTTTTTGGGGGATAATCGATCAATCGACAGATTAATCAATTAACAAAATAATCGTTAGTTGCAGCCCTAATTACCATACGAGATATATAACACGACCCGACTGAGTAGTTTACGTCTTCAACCAGGGAATTGACAGAACGACGCGGGGACGATCTGACACGACCAAGCGGCATGAGAGTTTACAGAACCTGACTGGAGAGCTTGAAAGAAGTTTACACGACATGGAGTTTACACCCGTTTTGACGGGAGTGTTTATATCACCTGGTCAGGACGTTTTAAACCGCGCGAACGGGGCAGTTTATGCCGCACCACACACAAGCAGGAAATTTAAACTAGCAGACTATGGAGTTCACTTTATCTGACCGGGCAGTTCACTTTACCTGACCGGGCAGTTCATACTATCTGATGAAATAATATCGCCATTTCCCGGTTCCAGTCGTGACAATGTGAGGAAGGAGCGACCGTTTAGCCTGTCCGTGTGTCGCGGATAGTTCGTGGCTAGCAGAAACCCATAACACGCGAGGTTGGCTTAAAGGGGGCCGGCTGATTTCGAAAAATGCCGCCGTGGCAAGCTATTAGCGCCGCACTAATTGCCACCTGCTCGCAAACGGGGCGGGCTCGCCGGAGTAGCCGCTAGGTCGTTTTAGCGCCGCGGGCTAGCCGCGCTGGTCACTCCGAGGCAGATAATTGGCTAATTAAGTGATTAAAGTAAGCATATGGCAAAATGGACTTGCGCTAAATAATAGAATAATGGCACAGTTGACTGGTACAATGAGCATATGTTTGTGCGCCAAAGGTCTCTCTCTCTCACACACACACACACAAACACACACACACACCTATGCAGACACAGGCTAGTGTAGCATATAACATAGCACAAACAGAAATGAGGCAGTCTCGACAGATTAATCAATTAACAAAATAATCGTTAGTTGCAGCCCTAATTACCATACGAGATATATAACACGACCCGACTGAGTAGTTTACGTCTTCAACCAGGGAATTGACAGAACGACGCAGGGACGATCTGACACGACCAAGCGGCATGAGAGTTTACAGAACCTGACTGGAGAGCTTGAAAGAACTTTACACAACATGGAGTTTACACCCGTTTTGACGGGAGTGTTTATATCACCTGGTCAGGACGTTTTAAACCGCGCGAACGGGGCAGTTTATGCCGCACCACACACAAGCAGGAAATTTAAACTAGCAGACTATGGAGTTTACTTTATCTGACCGGGCAGTTCACTTTACCTGACCGGGCAGTTCATACTATCTGATGAAATAATATCGCCATTTCCCGGTTCCAGTCGTGACAATGTGAGGAAGGAGCGACCGTTTAGCCTGTCCGTGTGTCGCGGATAGTTCGTGGCTAGCAGAAACCCATAACACGCGAGGTTGGCTTAAAGGGGGCCGGCTGATTTCGAAAAATGCCGCCGTGGCAAGCTATTAGCGCCGCACTAATTGCCACCTGCTCGCAAACGGGGCGGGCTCGCCGGAGTAGCCGCTAGGTCGTTTTAGCGCCGCGGGCTAGCCGCGCTGGTCACTCCGAGGCAGATAATTGGCTAATTAAGTGATTAAAGTAAGCATATGGCAAAATGGACTTGCGCTAAATAATAGAATAATGGCACAGTTGACTGGTACAATGAGCATATGTTTGTGCGCCAAAGGTCTCTCTCTCTCACACACACACACACAAACACACACACACACCTATGCAGACACAGGCTAGTGTAGCATATAACATAGCACAAACAGAAATGAGGCAGTCTCTTGCTGAAAATAAAATCAGAATGGACATTGTAGTTGAATGGTTTAAATGACAGGCGGAAACACACACACACACACAGATCTTGACGGATAGTGTGGGCATATGCCCATATGTCCCCTGCTTGTAGCGCGGGACATCTGGTCCAAACACCCCCCCACCGTTCTCTTTAGTTAAGCGTCCATCAATCAGACAGACGGGGCCTCGCGTGTGTTTGTGCGCGCGAGAGAAAGTCCATGGTGTGTGTGTGTGTGTGTGTGTGTGTGCGCGCACGAGTGTGAGAGAGAGAGAAGAGAGTGGCTGTAATGACTGAGTGGCGCTGTTCAGTGTTTATGTAAGTTTAATGGGACAGTGGCAGAGAGAGTGCTTTATATTTAATACGTTTAAGATGTTCACTGCAGAGACTCTGTGTATAATGACTGCGTGTGAGTGTGTGTGGAGCCCAAATGTGACTGTGGGAGGATGGTTACACAATTGTGTGTGTGTGTGTGTGTGTGTGTGTGGGAGAAAGATGGAGACACATTAAGTCGTTCCATTAAACATTAGCAAAGCTGCGCCATATTGTGTCTTCACAGGGCGTAGTCAGATTCCTTTGTCTAATGTTCTGTCTTTGCACGCACACACACACACACACACACACACATTCTGGACTTTGTTTGGTTGCTTTAATAATATGTGCTGTCATGTGTATGGTGTTAATGGGGCTGCACGATTAATCGTAAAAAAAAAAAAAAAATCTCGATTCACACCTCCACGCAAACTCGTTTCTGAATTGCGATGATTCTTCGACATTTTATCACAACGGTTGCGTCAACACAAGCGCCGCTGCTTTTCTACGCCGTTATTTTTTGTGGCAAAATTCTGGACTTTTGCAAGCTAAATTTCTTGTCGTTAGCCGCTCGACTCTAGCTTCACCTTCGCGCTCGATTCTGCCTTCATGCTTGATTCTGCTTTCATACTTGCTCGACTCTGCCTTCGCACTCGACTCTGCCTTCGTGCTACACTCTGACTTTGCGCTTGCAGTACACTCTGCCTTCACGCTTGATTCTGCTTTCGTACTCGCTCGACTCTGCCTTCGCGCTCGACTCTGCCTTCTCGCTCCTTTTCGAGTGTGCCTTCACGCTCGCGCTCGACTCGGCCTTCGCGCTCGACTCGGCCTTCGCGCTACTGCTCGACTCTGCCTTCGCGCTCGCTCTCTCAACTCGGCGCTGCGTTAGAAGCGTCTGAGCCGTGTAGAGACAGATATGTGTGGTGATGCTGACGTGTGTGTATTTTTTGTTTGTGTTTTAGGTGTGTGTGTCAGAGGAAAAGCCCATGGCTCTAAGGTGTGTGAGAGGGAGCTCTAGCAGCCAATCGGAGCAGAGGTCAGCGGTGTCATCGGGGGTCATGTGGTCCACACGCCTGCTCTTTCTCTTCGCCTTCTTCACTCCCGTCACGCTCGGTAAGAACTTAACACACACGCCCGCACATACACACTCTCTCACGTTCCCCTGTGGAATAATAACAATATGGATTTGAATGTTTTAAGTTGATCTTTTGTGTTGAAGATTTCAGGCTTATATAGTTGTTTGGGCGAATGAGAGCGCGTGTGTGTGTCTGTGTGTGTGTGTCCATTTGAGGGTGTCTCCGAAGGTAAGTTTGAGACAGCTTGCCAATGAAAGAGGATCTGACAGATCAATAATCATAGTTACAGATGTCTAGACGCATTGAATTGTGTGTGCGTGTGCATGTGCGTGTGCATGTGCGTGTTTGCCCTCGACACACACATAAAAGCCAACGTAGAACTGTTAGTCCTTAACTTATTTTAGACAGCTCCTCTCACTTCTTGTTAGACATGTAATCCTTATGCAGTGCTTGGGGACGGTACCTTGTTCATGAGTACCTCAGTGGTACCTTTACCCTTCAATTAAACGATGGGATTTGGTAGCAGAAACGGCCAACCGACTTGAGGTACTTGTGAGCAAGGTACCATCCCCAAGCACAACTCCCCAGGTACTTTGCTCACAAGTACCTCAGTGGTACCTAAAAATGGAGACAAAAAAACCCAATACCAAATTCTTAATGTCATTCAAAACTGCCCTGTCCTGGACCAGTAAAGGTACTGGTACCACTGAGTACCTGTGGTGGATTAAATTGATTTAATTGGTCATGCACCGGTAAAGGTACCACTGAGGTACTCGTGAGCAAGAAACCCGGAGAGCAGTGCTTGGGGATGGTACTGTGCTCATGAGTACCTTAGTGGTACCAGTACTGATACTGAGTACCCATGATAAAATAAATAGATTTAATCAGTCCTGCACCGGTAAAGGTACCACTGAGGTACTCGTGAGCAAGCTACCTGGGAAGCAGGGCTTTGGGAACGGTACCATGCTCACAAGTACCTGAGGACAATCTAATGCCTACCTAGTCTTAGAAGGCCAGGTTTGCAGCAGATCACACACAAACTTGGCTTGCATGCAGCCACACACACACACACACACACACACACCACGACATATATTGTTCTGTTCTTGAACGTTAGTGTGTTATTAAAATTTAGATTCGAGGCTCCATTTTTCATGGTGAAGGACGCGACGAAAAGGTTTGTAGATCCTCGTCAGAGTTTATGTTGTCCTGTCGGTTTGGACGATGTGATTAAAAAAAGGATAGGAAGCGCGCACGCACACACACACACACACACAATTTTGCTGTTCTCTGCATTTCTGTCCGAACAGGCAGACTTGAGACGCCTTGAGAGAGCGCGAGTGTGTGTGTCGTTGTGTGTGTGTGTGTGTGTGTGTGTGTGTTTGCCTGCGTTTTTTTCTGCGTTTGTCAGGCAGATCTCAGGGGAGAGGATGGGAGCGACATCACTTGATTGCTAAGTCCTGATTGGTTGACGGCTTGTCTCTCTCTAATGCCCGATTGGTGCTCTCTCGCTCTCTCCCTCTCTATCCCTCTCTCCTTGGCATCGGCGCTTGCTTGACTTCACTTCCTCCCCGAGACACGGATTTAATTAACGCTGACGGCCTGGTGTCGCTCTCATCCCTTACATCTTATTGGTGCAGTGTGTGTGTGTGTGTGTGTGTGTGTGTGGGAGAGAGAGAGGGATTGTGAGTCTCAGCCAGTATTCCAGCTGCCTCGATTTTATGCAAATACGTCTCTATCCGACATTTCCTTTTTTAACGGGGCAACTTTGCGAAAAAATCTAATAAACCTGTCGGCGCGAGACGATACACTTTCGTTCTCATTGCTGCGCAGGCTTCAAAACGCAACGTTCCTACGCAGTATGCAAAACGATGTACTAATTTGTGTATGTCAGGTCCGGTGTTGGATGATGTAAACTGGTAACGGTTAAACACAACACGGGATTCAGGATTAACGCTTAAACAGGCAAGTTCAAAAATGAATCGCCGGCATAAAAAACTGCAGTCCTATGTGAAGTCAGTTGAGCAGCATCAAGAAATCCCTAGACACTTCGTAGGACAGAAAAAAAAGGGGAGACAAAATACCCCAACACCGCATCCCTAATTTCACTGGACAGGTCAACCAAGACGGCCATATCTTCCAACAGGCTTTGTTGTTCATTTTTACCTCTGCAGTAAGGTTCTCCGTTGGGAGCATCTTGACACTTTCCCCACACCACCATGTCACTGAAATAGATTAAATTGTCTGGCCAGTGCATGGAGACCTTAGCTAGCTCACGAGTACCTCAGTGGTACCTTTATCGGTCCAGGACTTGAACCAACTTCCTAACCGTTGCGTTACCAACTGCCCCAAATGAGATGTTGGGATTTGGTGGCAGGAACAGCCAACCGACTTCAACCGGTAAAGGTACCAATGAGGTACTCGTGAGCAAGGTACCGTTCACAAGCACTGGTCATGAGCAGCTCAGTGGTACTTTTATCGGTCTGGGACTTGAATCAACTTCCTAACTTACGTTACCAACTGCCCCAAATGAGATGATTGGATTTGGTGGCAGGAACAGCTAACCGACTTCAACCGGTAAAGGTACCAATGAAGTACTTGTGAGCAAGGTACCGTCCCCAAACACTGGTTACGAGTACTGCAATGGTACCTTGCCCACCGGTGCCACTGAGGTACTTGTGAGCAAGGTACCATTCCCAAGCACTGCTATCTGGGTACCTTACCCAAAAAACGCCAGATTCATAATTTCACTGGACAGGTCCTTGACGGTAAAGGTACTACTGAAGTATTTGTGTGCATGGTACCCCGGGGAACAGTGCTTGGGGACGGTACTGTGCTCACAAGTACCTTAGTGGTACCAATACTGGTTATAGATTAAATAGATTTAGTCGACCCTGGACCGGTAAAGGTACCACTGAGGTACTTGTGAGCAAGATACCCTGGGGAGCAATGCTCGGGGATGCTACCTTGCTCACAAGTACCTCAGTAGTACCGGTACTGGTACCACTGAGTACAGATGATAGATTAAATCAATTTTATCGGCCCCGCACGCGGTAAAGGCACCACTGAGGTACTTGTGAGCAAGGGACTCTAGGGAGCAGTGCTTGGGGACGATACCTGGCTCACAAGCAACTCACTGGTACTGGTACCACTGAGTACCCTTGGTAGGTTAAATAGAGTTATTACAAGTTATGCTAAGGTTATTGCAAGGTTATGCTAAGGTTATGCTAAGGTTATTCTAGGGTTATCATATGTTATTACCAGGCTTTATGAGTTCAATGTAATGCAAGGTTATTACAGAATGATTACACACTGTCACAAAGTTATGACTAAGTTTTTACAGCCTGTTAAAGGAGTGCGAGTAGAGTTTGCCGCTAGAGTCTGGAAGAACCGTCGACACTCCAGAGACGCCTCGATATGGCGCAAAAGTTTATGTTTGTTTGAAGCGGGTAATACGGTTTGCAAATCAAGGTCGCACCGCGGTCAGCGCCAAGAACAGAAGAGGAAGGGGTTGTCATGGTGACTTGAAGAAGGAGACAGAAGGGTTTTTTTTGTTTGTTTTTTTTTTTGCTTGTCTCCACGTCCCTGGGGACAACTTCCTATAGCAAGTTTCTCCGAGCCAATCTGATGGGATCTGCTGTGAGTTTCTTGGTGTATTCTGACAGCACTGTGTTCTGTTTTCCACATATGAGCGTTGACATGCTGGAACGTAGGCTGGCTGCTGTTTGGATGAACAGCAGTGTTTGTTTTGTTCCCAGTAAGTACAAAAAGGGAACTTAAGTGTAAAGTACTTCTTCATATTGTGTCTGATGAAGAAAATTGCTTACGAGAACTTCAGTGGTACCTTTACAAGTCGTCAACAAAAGTTCCACTGCAGCTTTAGGTAATTGGTGATTTATCTGTTTTAGTTATTGATTCTGGGATATTTTTGATAAAAAAAACCCTAATAAATCTATATTGTAGCATAAGAAAGGTTTGAAATTAGTTTGGGGCTTATTTATTATCAGCATATTTTTGATGTTGATGCAAACCAGGTATTAGAGATTCAGAGCAAGGTATCGAAATGAAGTACCGGTAACAAACACCAGGTACCGGTACCGGTACCGATATTGGTTCAGATGTGAAAGGTTCCCAACCCTAACCATCACCGATATTAAGTAATTATTGAGTAAGATGCATTACTGTGGCTTCAGTGCCGTCTGTTCTCTCTGTGCCGTTTGCTCTGGACTCTAGACTCTAACTAGAATCGTTTTTGTGTTGTCCTGGTTTGGAAGAAACATAATTATATCCTGATTGCAGCGATCCATGGCGTTTTTTATAATTGGTCAAAACAGAACAAGTGTTTTTCCTAAAAGAAACATCTTGCTCTATTTTGCACAGGCTTTTAAAAGGATAACGACATAAACGACTCATTTAGCTCACGGCTTATTACCATTACGTGTGGATCATTACAACAAGCTACGTTATTACAGTATTAGCTAGCGATAGTGGACACGTCTAGCCTAACATAGTGCCTACGAGAGAAAGATACCTTGTTTTTGTATCGCTACCTTTTCGTGTCTCTTTCCTCTTTGAATTTCCTCTCTTTTTTTTTAAGGCCTCCAAAGTTGGCTCATGAACACTGAGGCAACATTGTGACGAAGCGCGCGGAGCGTGTGCGTCCCGCTGGGACTCTTGACATGTTATTTTTCACGCTTGGACGCTCATTTCTCACTCTCACACTCTCATTCCCTGTGTGTGTGTTTCGTACGTGCAGTGTTAAGCCGCGCTCCCGTGCAGATGGCGGTGGTTCGGCGGGAGCTGTCGTGCGAGGGTTACCCCATCGAGCTGCGCTGCCCGGGAACCGACGTCATCATGATCGAGAGCGCCAACTACGGGCGCACCGACGACAAGATCTGCGATTCCGACCCTGCCCAGATGGAGAACACGCGCTGCTACCTGCCCGACGCCTACAAAATCATGGGCTTCAGGTAAACACACACACACCATACTGTATATCTAACTGTATATTGGGGGTGCATGATTCAGAAAATCTTACGATTCGATTCAATTCCGATTCTTGAGCTCACGATTCGATTTCAAATCGATTCACGATTCAATACATGAATTGGTTTCCAGATTGCTGTTTTGAGTTACGTTTCCCCATTTGACTGTGACAGACCAACAAACAAACTAGTGCCATTACGTTATGGAAAATAAGAATGGATTTTTTGGAATGCATGAATCAGTTTCGAATCGACAAAAGAATCACGTTTCGATTCAATTCTTTTGCACACTACTGTGTGTATGGCAACTGCATTGTTGAAATCTCAACTCCGATTTTGTCCGACTCCTGTGTTTTATGTCATATCCAGTGTTGTGCAAGTTACTTGCAAAGTGTAATACTCAGCTACCTTACAATATTACTGTCTCAGAATTGTAATCGTTACATGACTTTTCTAACTTTTCAGTTACTTTCACCAAAATAACTGAAGATATAAATTGACATTCTAATATGAGAAAAAATATTGCAGATCTCAAGGTTCTCGCGGTTCAAGTGTTTTTTCAAATTGCTCGTGCTATTTCTCGACGTCGATAGTTCTTTAGGGTTTGGGCAAAAATTGCACTTGACTAAAGCATTCTTTTTGTCCTCATCCCTGACGAACTCAAAGTAATGCGCAAACGTCCACCTCGCAAAAGTACTGTCTTTTGCCATCTCACTGGAGAAGCAAGCCTTATGTGATGCACTGTGCAAGGGGCTCAACTAACCACGAACAGGAAATACAATTCTCGCGCATTTTTTTAAATCACAGATAATTAATATGAGGTCTTGCGGTCTTGCTGCTTTTAAACAAATACATTTTTGGTTAAAAGTGCTTTGTGACGCATGTGTTACTGAACATTTACCGAGTAAAATATTACTGAAAATTGACAAGTAGTGTCTTACATTACTACGTTACAGCAAAAAGTAATCCGTTACTGTAACTTGTTACTTTTGTAATGCGTTACTCCCAACACTGGTCATATCTACTTTTAAAGACTTTAGAGTCGGGATGCACCGAGCCGTGGATGGAATAGCGATCCGATAACAACTCAAGTAGCTGGATCTGGGCATCAGGGTATCAGTGGCATCGGGCTGATCTATGAAGCCCATCTGGGGTGCGTTTCCCAAAAGCATGGTTGCTATTGTATTACTAATTATGTTAGCAACACTCTGTTAGTTGCTAATGTCCACTATGGTAGTTGCTAATATAGTTAGCAACTACGCTTTTGGGAAACGCATCCCTGTTTGATTGAATTGTAGGTTTTTCTGCGTTTGCATCTCCAAAAGCATGGTTGCTAGCATATTGCTAACCACGTTAGCAACACTCTGTTAGTTGCTAATGTCCACTATGTTAGTTGCTAATATAGTTAGCAACTACGCTTTTGGGAAACATATCCTTGTTCGATTGAATTGTAGGTTTTTCTGCGTTTGCGTATCCAAAAGCATGGTTGCTAGCATATTGCTAATTACGTTAGCAGCACTCTCTTTACGTATCCGCGCTGCACAATGTGTTATGCAGTGTCACTGCGGTAAAGCTGTTATATTGTTCGACATTCGCACTAATTTGCGCTAATTCGCGCTAGGGCTGGGACGACAATTCGACGTTCCGGCGTAATCTGCGACGTCGATTATAAACAGTCCTCAACATGGGATTTTAGGGATTTTTGCCATTGAACGCAGCATTACTGATGATTGTGCTCTCGGGAGGTCTAGAATGAGGAATGGAGAAACGTGGGGTGTCTGGGTCTTTCGTGGGTGGGCGCAGCTCGGCAAAGAGACATAAGAGCGTGTTAAGCATTGCGCACTCGCACACTTAATTACCGCCGAAGTGTTTATGAATGAGTGAGGACAATCTCTGTGCCTTGCAGTTGAATGATCTATATTATCACCTATGTGTGTGGCCACACGCATACACACACACACACACATTTACTGCCCGAGGCTAGAGCAGATTGTGAACTCCAATTAGCATGCTTCTACGGCCAAGCTGAGAGTTCATTACCATTCAGAATTTCCACCTTTCACACACACACACAAATTTTTTAACGCATTCTCACGATCCTCAGTGGAGTGTGACGTTCTAGCACACCCTCGCACTCTGACCCGATAAACCCTCCCTCGGTCGTTAGCTCGTTCCCACCCTCTCACCAAATATGAATATGTCCCATGATTCCAAAAGCGCTCTGATATGGGAAATGCGGAAGAAACTGGGTTTTGAAGATGTCCGAGGACGTCGCTCCAGCCCAGCCGATGCAGGAAGTAGAGCAGAATACGGTGACCGTTAGGCTGAAGCCAGTACCCGTACGTCACCGTATCAGGAGGATTTTTACAAGTTTTGATGAAGCATTGGGATCCATTTTCCGTGAACTATTTACAAAGACAACCCACAGGTAAACACTCAGCTACAAAAAGGCTCCAAGAGCGTTCCGAGCGTGTTTGTTTATCCAAGATTGGAACGCCCGCGCGGATGAGGCCTGAATACCGCCGCCAGATTTGTTACAACAATGCAGGCCCTCGATAAAACAGCCGGCCCTTCCAGTTTAGCCTCTCGACCGCGACCAGTCGCCGGGAGGAACGTCTGGCTCGGTTGAAGCGGGACGCCGGGGACCACGGCTCCGCCAGTCCGCTAGCTGGCGCCGATTCCGCAAATCGGGTCAGAAAGGAAGCGCCGGCCCCCGACGCCTACGTTCGCCCCGACCGAGAGAGTCGCTCCGCGGAACGGAGGAGGAGGAGAGGAAGGGAGGGAAGGGAGACGAGACGAGACGGCGCTCGTCTTTCCCTTTATCCTCGCCCTGGACGCTATTTATAGTCGCATGTCGTTTATCATTCACCGCCTCGTCTCTCCATCGCTCGCTTCGCTCTTCCTCCACTTCACCTGGCAATATCTCCGCTCCGCCTCACCTCGCGCTCTCTTTCGCGCTCTCTCTCGTCCGCTGCCGATCACTCTCTCTGACAACATTGACTTTCTTTGGCTCTCTCTTTCTCTCTTCATCTCTCTCTTTTACATATTCTCTACCTTCTCTGCTCACTTCTTCTCTCCAGTTCTCTCTTTCTGACTCTGTCTGTCAGTCTTTCTCCTCCCTCCCTCCCTCTCTCTCTCCCTCCCGCTCACATTCTTACACTTATCTCTCTATTGCTTTCGCCTCCTTCGCGCGCGCTGCTCTCTCTCTCTCTCTCTCTCTCTCTCTCTCATTTTGTGTGACCTTTAATTTTCTTCCAGTCCGGGCTAATTTGTTTGCTGCTGACTGTGTGTGTGTATGTGTGTGTGTGTGCATCGTAGCGCACCGTCGATAGTTGGTTTAATTCCGTAATCAATAGCGAAGGATAATTAGAAGGTGATCAACGGAGAGACGCTTAGCTTAGATCCATGGTGACACGCTGGAGGTGAAGAAGCAGAGCGGCGGAAGCACGACACACACTGGGGTTAGAACGTAGAAAGGTTTTTGGGACCCCCGCCCTGCTCTAGCCCTAAAAAAACACAGGTAAACGCACTGGTTTCTGCGTCTGGATTGGTCTTCACATTGACAGGGACAGGACTGGGCTCAGCATCTTCTTAATGTGACCCATAAGGAAGAGAGTTCCCAGATCAGTTCTACACTCCCGTCAGGAGATTCAAAGAGTGTAAAACTGATCTGGGGGCAGCTTTCTGCCTTACGAGTCACATTTAGAAGGTGCTGAACCCACTCCTGTACCTGTCATTTTAAACACCAATCCAAATGCAGAAAGCTGCTCCCAGGTCAGTTCTGCATTCTTCTCGGGAGATACAACAAGTGTAAAACTGATCTGGGAGCAGCTGTCTGTGTCTGTGTCAGAAAAAGTGTGTTTTTCCTCTTCTGGCCGTCTCACGTTGTCTCAGCTCACTTTGACTTGATTTCTGCCGGGGTCAGTTTAGTCGGACATGGTCTATCTGTTTAAGCTACTTGACGATGACGGGATCAATAGCGGCTGTGTTTCTGTGAGTGTGGGTGTGTGTGTGTGTGTGTGTGTGTGTGTGAGACAGGTAAAGAACGTCAGGCAAAGCGTCTTCCCTGAGAATCTCGTAACGAATCGAGCTGAAGTTCTGGAAAGTCAGTGTTTCGGCCCTAACCTTTCATTCAAATGGGTGACAGTTTGGGAGTGTGTGTAAACGCACACACACACACACACACTCATACACACATTGCCCTAGTTCACGAATGTTGACTTCTCCTGGCAGCCTGTCTGATCAGTCCATCATCTGAGCACTGAAGAGTGAGAGAGACAGAGAGGAAGAGATTAATGTAGTACTTCCTAGAGATTTAAGTACCAGTTTCAACACACACACTCTCTCTCTCTCTCTCTCTTTCTTTCTTTCTTTCCATCACTCTCGCTGTCCACCTCATCGCCCCTCCCTTCTTCTTCCTCTTTATCTCTCTCTCTCTTTCTTCTTCTTTTAGTTTCTCTCTCTTTCTCCCCGTCTCTCTGTCCGTCTCTGTCCCTTCCTCGTTAAATTAGGTCATATCTGAACGCTGCACATAGACACACAAGAGCCGTCGCCCCGGAAACCAGAGATGCCCCATGGCACTCTGGGAGTATGACTGTCACACTCACTCAACACAGCAATTAGTGCAGACATACACACACACACACACACACTTGTTTGTGCATCTCTGCTACCACTCTGACCCTCTCTCTCTCTCACACACATACACACACACACAGTCTCAAGTAGTATTTTTGCCAGCTGTCTCCTGACTTTCTGTCACTGATGTTGTGAAATGTGGAAAACTGGTGTGTGCGTGTGTGTGTGTGTTTGTGCATTTTGATGCACCCCTCCGGATTCGGACTGGGAGGTTTCCATGGTAACTTCGAAGGGAGAGATATATAACTGAGTGTTAAGTCCTCCTAGATTCCAGTGTGTGTGAGGGAGTGTGTGTGTATGTGTGTGTGTGTGTGTGTGTGTGTGATGCAGTTTCGTGATATTGTGGTGCATCTGTCTGCAAGCGTGTAGTTTACAGGAACACTGAGATGCTCTGTATGTCACACACACACACACACACACACACACACAGTGGCCACAGCTGTCTTATATAGAGCTCTCTCTTTTTTTCTTTTTTCCGTCTGCTTTTTTCATTCTTCTTTGATGGTTTCTGGCTTCAGTCCTATAAATATCTAAAGATGGCCCACATACAGATATGAAGATCTAAAAATTTTATGCATTTTGTATCACAAAATATTGCAGAACAAGTTAGCCGTGGCCATGCGAAATGCCTAATTATGTCTGTGTGTTTTCGTGTGTTTGCGTTCTTTCGTTTGGTCATTTTAATCTTAATCAGTAAATACTCCAGATTACAATATCAGGATCAGACCAGAAAAAGTGACACTGAAATTACCGACTGACATTAGACATAAAAATCCATAATTGTGGCTCATAATTTAAAATCTTGATTATTCTACTATAGCCTTTTTAATAGATATGAAATGCTGTCTCCTGTAGCAACGAGGGAGCACAAATAGAACAAAGAGAAGCCAGACACACATTCCATATTTTGACTACAAGGGGCATTGCCATTAAAGTTGTCACTCCCTGTTTTGACCACAAGGGGGCATCTCCATTAAAGTTGTCATTCCCTGTTTTGACCACAAGGGGGCATCTCCATTAAAGTTGTCATTGTATTTTTTGCCCATCTAATATCTAGACCTAGTGATGATTCCGGATTCTTTATTTGTCACCCACACACACGCACACTGCAGTGTTAAGAATGACCCGCTCACTATCTAAATAACACGTGTCAACCGTGTCAAAAAGTATCTGTTGGTCCTTTTGCCCTCTTAGTGACAAAAAATGCAAGTCATGCTTTTTTCATGAGACATTTTTACTGGGTCGATGTGCATAAACAAAAAATTAAACAGTGTAAAAGTGTTGACAGAACAGAGTTTTATTGTGGCGCATATCGGGTTCCAGGCTTTGCCATGCTCCAGGATCGATTCTGCTCTTTTAGCTGCTGTTTAAAGTTGAGAACGTAAAAAAGGTTAGACTTGATCTGTGTGTGTGTGTGTGTGTGTTTGGATGTAAAATGAACCTGTTAAAGATTGGACGTTGTGTTTCTCTCTCTTTCTGTGTGTGTGTGTTCCAGATGTAACAACAGAACTCAGTGTGCCGTTGTTGCCGGTCCAGATGTTTTTCCAGATCCGTGCCCTGGAACGTACAAGTACCTGGAGGTTCAGTACGAATGTGTGCCATACAGTAAGTACACGAAACCTTCCCACACACACACACACACTACATCACGTCCTTCCTTCCCACATGCACATACACCCCCACATTCCCTCCCTTGCATAACCCTATACCATCACCACTGCTGGCTCCCACACTTACACACACACACACAAACACAAACACATAAACCTAATTCCTGCGTGCTCTATACCTAAGGTACAATACAGACCTGTTGTTTTTTTTTTTTTTCAACCAAAGCACAATACACTCCATGTGTGTTTTTCCCTCAAATCAATTCTCACTGTTTACTCTCAAAATCCGTTTGCCGCCGATGTTTACATCCCACACCGATGCACGGCGTTTCAGGTCTAACACACACACACCGCCTAGATTTGTTGACATCGGTATTCGAGCCGACATGGTGAAAAGTTACAGGTGTGTGTTCCACGGAGGTTTCCATCAGTCAATCACACAAACATAGAATCCAAAAAAGACCTCAAACAGGAACTAAAGGACTTTTGTGTAATTCTCTTCACTTAAAACTGTACTTTATGTTGAGCACCTTATTGATCAGATAGAATAAAATGATGGAAAATTAAAAAAACAGGATTAATAATACTCCACCAAATAAAAATTATTATTATAATAATTATAGCAAAAATAAAAAAATACCATCATGTCTTTTCTTTAGCTGCTTCAAATTTAAGTGAATTTAAGTGATTATCTGTTGCCGGAAGGAAAAAGCCTGAAGTCACATAATGGCTCACATACTCATACTCACACTCACACCCACACCCAGTCCTGCTATTAGGGCTGGGCAATTCATGGAAAAGGAATCCAAACTGACATTGCGGTTGTTGCAGTTATTTCTTAAATTCTGTCAATGCTGAAAACTCCACCAAGGTCGTCATAAATACCTAAAAGCCTGCCCACAACACAAAAGAAAGTGTGTGTGTGAGATTCTCTCACACTCAGGGCTGGATGAAAGGAGAGAGCAAGGGATAAAATTACAGGCAGGGGTCAGAGGATGTACAGTCAGGATATGGGTGACCCTCTGACCTTTTGACTTTTGAGGCTGTAAATATATATATGAACAATGATCTCGGAATCGGCCAATATTTTCAGCCAATATTATATGACGCATTTATTGTACGTCGGAAATGTATGGTGTTAATTTGTGCCAAAATTCTGCGCGCACAGTGGAACGGTCGCCAGCAACTAAATTGCTTGTTTGCCTCACTTAGCAAATGTGAGCTCTCACATGGGCTGTGTCCTGAGCCGTGTACTGCCGCACTTAATAGCATGGTAGGTATAACGCTCATCATATTTTTCTATGCGCTAGTATGTATCTCAGGAAATAACCGGGGTTGTATCTTAACGGCTTTCTACGCACTAGGTAGTGCTTATGGAGTGTCACCCTCCATGTACACTATTTAACTTGGTACACCACATAGGGCGGGAAGTGACTTTTCCTTAAAATGTTGTGCACTACGCTCCAAATGCCACGCCTTCACTCGGCTGTGCTTTCACGCTCACTTGCCTTGGCACTGTGTTAAAAATGTCAGAACTATGGCATTATTTTTGTGGCAAGAAGTGAAAGAAGGAGAGAAATATAGACTGCGAAAACAAAAAAGAAAGAGAGTCAACGCATGTAATACGACCTGAATGTGAATTGGTCTGGTGCACAATAAAGGAAAAATCTCTTAGAATTGTTCTCCGGAATATAATAAGGGAGGAAGTTCCAACGTGCACTCACAAACACACGCACACACGAACACACACACATAGGTAATTTAATTACCTCTGTGCCAGAGACCCTAGGGAACGTGTTCCAAATGTTTTCTGGAGATCCTTGGCTCTCTCTCCTCTCCCCCGCGATGGAGGCACTGGCCGTGTTCCAATTGGACTCCGTTTACGGCTTCATCCGGCCACTTGCCCAAGTGCACTTTCATGTCGGGCCCTAAGTAGGGCTTGGATATGGCCACGTCAGCGACTAGAAGCCGAAAAGGGAATCGTGCGTTGGGAATAAGTTTTTTGATTGCTAGTGAACACTGATTGCTTCGTAACTCTTCTTCTCATTTTAGCTTAACTTTCTGTTAACTTTGCCTTCAAGTGATTCAGATCTTCTACATGGACTCAAGTAAAGTGATTCAGATCTGCTACATGGAGTCAAATCAAATGATTCAGATCTGCTACATGACGTCAAGTAATTCATATCTGCTCCATGGAGTCATATCAAATGATTCAGATCTGCTACATGGAGTCAAATGATTCAGACCTGCTACATGGAGTCAGGTCAAATGATTCAGATCTGTTTCATGGAGTCAAGTCAAGTGATTCAGATCTACTTCATGGAGTCAAGTAAAGTGATTCAGATCTGCCACATGAAGTGAAGTAATTCAGATCTGCTACATGGAGTCAAATGATTCAGATCTGCTACATGAAGTCAGGGCAAATGATTCAGATCTGTTTCATGGAGCCAAGTCAAGCGATTCAGATCTGTTGCATTAAGTTAAGTAATCCAGATCTGCTCCATGGAGTCATATCAAATGATTCAGATCTGCTACATGGAGTCAGGCCAGATGATTCAGATCTGTTTCATGGAGTCAAGTCAAGTGATTCAAATCTGTTACATGGAGTCAAGTGATTCAGATCTGTTACATGGAGTCAAGTGATTCAGATTCGAAGTGTGACTTGTTTCGATTTTCTGTCAACAAGCTGGTATTGATTTTAATTGGTTGGCTGAAATTTGACTTGGTATGGTGTGTGAATGCATGAGTCTGAATGTGTGTCTGTGGGCTAATAATTGCTTGTAAGTCAGATTTCCAGCAAACACACACACATGCAGATACACTTTCCTGCAAGGGGATTATTTATTGAGTGAGGCATTAACGGCTCCCCCTCATGCATATTTCATAGTGAAGAAGTTAATTGTACATTCTCTATCTCTATCACACACACACACACACAATAGGGCATCTAACTTTGGGAAAATGCTACACGTAAAGAAATTGCCTTACTTTCGAAAGGACACTTTCTTACTTTCTTGCTTCCTTCCTTGTTGTTTAAAATGCACCTAGACTTGTTTTCAGTTTGTTTGGAATTCGATGCATTTCTAAGACATTCATAAGGCATTTATAAGACACACTTAGTTGTACATCTAAGATTCTTCAGACCTGCTACATGGAGTCAAGTGATTCAGATCTGCCTACATGGAGTCAAGTGATCTAAACCTGTTACATGGAGTCAAGTGATTCAGATCTGCTACATGGAGTCAAGTGAGTCAGATTTGTAATATTGAGTCAAGTGAAGTGATTCAGATTTGCTACATGGAGTCAAGTGATTCAGATCTGCCTACATGGAGTCAAGTGATCTAGAACTGTCGGAGTCAGGTCAAGTGATTCAGATCTGCTACATGGAGTCAAGTGATCTATAACTGTTATATGGAGTCAAGTCAAGTGATTCAGATCTGCCTACATGGAGTCAAGTGATTTAGAACTGTTGGAGTCAAGTCAAGTGATTCAGATCTGCTACATGGAGTCAAGTGACCTAGAACTGTTATATGGAGTCAAGTCAAGTGATTCAGATCTGCTACATGGTGTCGAGTGATCTAGAACTGTTATATGGAGTCAAGTCAAGTGATTCAGATCTGCTACATGGAGTCAAGTGACCTAGAACTGTTATAAGGAGTCAAGTCAAGTGATTCAGATCTGTGATCTAGAACTGTTATATGGAGTCAAGTGATCCTGTTCTGTACCACTGAGTCAAGTCAAGTGATTCAGATCTGCCTACATGGATTCAAGTGATTCAGATCTGCCTACATGGAGTCATTTCAGGTAATCCAGATCAGCTACATGGAGTCAAGTCAAGGTGCACTTGATTTAAATTGTAACACAGAATTTTGGTTGTTATTACAACCTCCAAACTCATCCTCCAAAATGTCTATGTTCCCGTCCTTATGAACGCTTGCTCATAAGTGCTGAATTCCTTAACGTTGGCCTCCAAAAAGCCATTGAAGCATCAGGTCAGATTCTGCGGGGAAAAAAAAAAAGAATCACAAAGGTTCACTTTTCCTTTTCCACCTCTTTTATGCATCAATTCATTCCTTGGTTGATCTAATGGGTTTGTGTGTCTCGGCTCGGATGCGGTGTATCAGATTTCAGAAACGAAGCCGGTGCAGTTCATAAAGAAAAAAAAACTAAAGTGCAGATAATAAATGAAGAGGAGTTTAGCCTCGTTTCAGGAGATCCAGATAAGATGCATTGCACAATAATGTACATATGGAATTGATTTGCTGTGGAATCATTAATCTGTGGTTTCTCTGTCTTTCTCTCCCTCGCTCCTCATCCCTCCCTCCCTCTCTCCTTCCCTCCTTCCCTCCGCCGATGTGAACGTGGACGCAGAAGTGGAGCAGAGAGGTAGGTCCATTACTGTAATGCAGTTTAAGTGGCTAATTCACCATCTGCCTGCTTGTGTGTTATTTGATACTAAGGGCTGATTGGGGATCAGTAGCCCGTAATGGTTTATATGAGGAATCAGCAGGTGAAACCTGATCCCACATCAACAGTCAACTCACCCGCAACTCACCCTCACCTCCACCACTCCCAAGCCGCCTTCTCCCACTCCTTTATCGGACTCTCTTTCTTCTATTTCAATGCCCCTCTCTCTATCTCTCTCTCTCTCTCCCTCTCTCTCTCTCTCTCTGTCTTTCTGACTCTGTCTCTCTATTCTTCTGTTAATTCATCCAAATGTCTTTCTTTCTTTTTTCTTTCTTTCTCTGTTACTCACTTTCTTCCTTATGTTACTTTCTTTGTTACTCCCCAATTATTCTTTCTTTCTTTCTTTCTTTCTTTCTTTCTTTCTTTCTTTCTTTCTTTCTCCATCATCATTTTGTATGTCTTTCTTTCAGTCTTCTGTTTGACTTCCTACCTCTTCCCATCCGTCCATCCATCCATCTTTCTTTCTTTTTGTTTAGGTTGTTCCCTACCCCATCTCTCTCCATCTTTGTTTCTTTCTTTCTTCCTTCCTGCCTTATGTTACTCTCTTTGTTACTCCCCACTTCTTTCTTCCTTCCGTCCTTCTGTTCACACTCTCTCTCTCTCTCTCTCTCTCTCTCTCTCTCCGACTCCATCTTTCTGTCCTGTTAATCCATCCAAATGTCTTTGTCTTTTTTTTTCTCTTTCTATGTAGCTCCCTACCCCTCTCTCTCCATCCTTCTATCTTTCATTCTTTCTTTCTCCATCATTTTGTATTTCTCAGTCTTCTGTTTGACTCCCTACCTCTTTTCATCCGTCCATCCATCCATCTTTCTTTCTTTTTGTCTCTGTTGTTCCCTTCCCCTCTCTCTCTATCCGTCCTTCTTTCTTTCTTTCTTTTACGTTACTGTCTTTGTTACTCCCTGTCTCTCTCCATCCTTCTTTCGTTCTTCCTTTCTTTCTTCATCTTTCTTTCTTATTGTTGACCAGCTACCTCCTTTCCTTCGACCCTCATTCTTCCTCAGGCTTTCATTTGTCCTTCAGTTCTTCATTTTTACATTTGTAACACCGTGATCACACTTCGCCTTGTTTTGAACAAACACTCGAGCCGGCTTCCGAATCAGACTGTGAAATTGCTGTTTTTCCGTCATAATTCCTCCCAAATGAGGCCGGAGCGCCGCCAGCCAATCGCGGCGTGGCACTTTTTGATTGGCAGTCGGCAGCATTTAGGTAATAATGAGCCAATGTAGCACATGGCCAGCAGTGCGTGGTGAATAAGAGGTGAGGCCTAATCGCCAGTATTGGCGTGAAGTTCCAGCTGGAAAGCTGCTCTCCTCCGTTTGTGTTTTCTTTATTAAACATTAGGCCGAATCAACTCGGCAGACATTAATAAAACGGTGTCCTGGCCGCATTAAAGCCGTTCGGGGCAGGAGAGAAGAGACGCACGCCAGCCCTATATGAGATCTCGCAGCAATATGAAAAGGCGTCGCGCTTCCAGCCGTCCCGCGTAACGAATGCAATAACTTTTCCTGTTGACAGAATTGGCCCTGACCTCGCCGCAAATCTGCCTTCCCATTCCCATATAAAACATGAGTTACATCTTCCCCACCTCGTTCATCAAAAGCCACCGCGCTAAGAGGCCGAAAACAGACCCATCCAAAACGGCGGCGTGCGGGACAATAACGGGAAACGCACCTCAATCTGGGAACGGAAGTGTGGCAAGCCAGAACAGCCGTTCCCTAGCCTTATCCTCAATACTTCCCCCTGTCTCTCTCTCTCTCTCTTTCTGTCTTTCTTCCATTTCATTCCCTACTTTCAACCTCAACACTTCTCCCCCCCCCGTCTTTCTCTCTTTCTTTCAGTTTTATTCCCTTCTTTCAACCTTAACACTTTTCTTTCTCTCTCTCTCTCTCTCTCTCTCTCTTTCTCTCTCTCTCTCTCTCTCTCTCTCTTTCTTTCTGTTTTATACCCTTCTTTCAACCTTAACACTTTTTCTCTCTCTCTCTCTCTCACTCTCTCTGTTTCTTTCTGTCTCTCTTCTGTTTCACTCCCTATCCTCACCCTCAACCCTTCCCCCCTCTCTTTTTCTTTCCCTCGTTCTGTCTTTCTTTCTGTCTCCCTCTCTTTCTTCTGCTTCACTCTCTACCCTCACGTCAACCCTTCTCTCTATCTCTTTCCTTCTTTCTACGGTTGAGGTGTGACGGGGCTCAATCTGAGAACGGAAGTACCGTGCCGTGGCAGGCATTCCCTACCGCCACGTGACCGCTCCTCTGTGTGTGTGTGTGTGTGTTTGTGATTTCTGCTCTGTTTTTCTCAGACAGCTTGTGTGTGTGTGTGTGAGCAGTTTCCCGGAATGCCGTCGTAAATCAGATGGAGAACTGAGTGTGGGAAATATGTCAGTCACACACACACACACACACTCTGAGGGTATAAATGTATTGGGGAATGGCCTTCAGCGCAGATGTCCTCATAAGGTCCGCCCTGCTTTAGTGTGTTTACAGAAATCAGATGCTGCTTTTAACGTGACCTTGTGACCTTTGCTGAAAAAAGCAGTGACCCTAAATGCCCGCTTTATACAACACTCAGGAACCAAACGAGAACAAAACTGGGTTTAAAAACTTTAAAGAGTTAGACCAGCTTAAAGATTGCTTTTCACTAATGCAGCTCTTCCCATGTGGATGACCGCTGGTTACAAGTCTTCCTTCTTCCCTTCTTTCTTCAGTTTCACTCCCTACCTCCATCCATCCATCCACCCTTCCTTCTTTCCTTCTTCTGTCATTTCCTACCTCTCTCCACCCGTCTTTTTCTTTCACTTTTTCTTTCTTCCTATTTCTTTCCTTCTTTCTTCTGTTTCACTCCCTACCTCCATCTATCCATCCATCCATCCATCCATCCATCCTTCCATTCATCCTTCTTTCCTTCTTCTGTCATTTCCTACCTCTTTCCTACCTTTGCTCTATTTCAGTTGGTCACACACACTTGGGCTTGAGCATCTGTTAGTGTTTGTGACGTTCAGCGACGGGCGCGACACTAAAATAGGCGAGCGCGGGTATCTGATTTGCATATTTATGGTCTAAGATTTTTCAGTCCCACTTTAAACAGTCCCGTTGCTCCAAATCTGAGTCTTGGATTCTCATCGGCCTTGAATTAAGTTGTCCGTTTGGACGCTCGGTGCTCGTTCGAGTTTTTAGCGTCTTCCCAGCCTCCCAGATTACGCCCGATTAACAGTGTAGCTCTGCACTTGTCCTTCGCCTTTCATGCGGCAGAAACAACACTGTGGCGATTCCACGGGGTTGTTTCAACCCACCGGTGGAATTCTTTTCCGGCAGTTTCCGGAAGTGGGTTCGGCCGATTCTCCTCGGAGACGCTGGCGGAGTCCTGAACTATATATAGAGGCCTTAGTCATCAGAGGAGATTAAACACATAACTGCGTTTCTCCTGGCCTTTGCCTTTCTCTTCCATTGATATCTTTAGTCAGAGCCCTTAGTGGCCGTGTTCCAATCTGGGTATTAGCATACTAAGTAGTATGCGACGATTAACACACACTAGCACACTGGATCGAACCTGGAGGTCGCACCCCTGAGACCCTGCTTCATCATTCCCTATCCTGAGATCGTTCCCTACCTCTCTCCATCCCTCTTTCTTTTTTCTTTCTTCATTCATTTCTTTCTTCTGTCGTTCCCCACCTCTCTCCATCCTTCTTTTTTCTTTGTCCTGTCTTTCAATTTTCTTGCTTCCTTTTTCTTTCTTTCTTTCTTTCTTTCTTTCTTTCTTTCTTTCTTTCTTTCTTTCTTTCTTTCTTTCTTCTGTTTCACTCCTTACTTTCCTCCCTCCATCCATCCATCTTTCTTTCTTTCTTCATAATTTTTTTCTTCTGTCGTTTCCTAACTCTCTCCATCTTTCTTTTTTCTTTCCTTTCTTTTTCTTTCAAATTTTCTTTTTTTCTTTCTGTCTTTCTTTCTTCTGTTTCACTCCCTACCTCCCTTCATCCATCCATCTTTCTTTTTTTCTTCATTCATTTCTTTCTTCTGTCGTTCCCTACTTTTCTCCATCCTTCTTTTTTCTTTCTGTCCTGTCTTTCAATTTTCTTTGTTCCTTTTTCTTTCTTTGTTCCTTTTTCTTTCTTTCTTTCTTTCTTCTTTTTCACTCCCTACATCCATCTTTCTTTCTTTCTTCATTCATTTCTTTCTGCTGTTGTTCCCTAACTCCCTCCATCCTTCTTTTTTCTTTCTTTCCTTTCTTTTTCTTTCAAATTTTCTTTCAAATTTTCTTTCTTTCTTTCTTTCTTTCTTTCTTTCTTTCTTTCTTTCTTTCTTCTGTTTCACCCCTCACTCTCTCCATCCATCCATCTTTCTTTTTCTTCATTCATTTCTTTCTGTTGTTGTTCCTTAACTCTTCCATCCTTTCTTTTTCTTCTTTTCTTTTTCTTTTTCTTTCTTTCTTTTCTTTCTTTTCTTTCTTTTTCTTTTCTTCGTTTCACTCCCTACCCTCTTCATCCGTCCTTTTCTTCTTTTCTTTCTTTTTTCTTTTCTTTCTTTCTTTTCTTTTTTCTTTCTTTCTTTTCTTCTTTTCTTTCTTTTTACTCCCCACCTCCTCCATCCATCCCTACAATTTATCACACAGAGCTTGGGGAACTCCATCATCTGTGCACGGCTATCAATAAAGTGTAAACAAATTTTTGACTCTTTTTGTCTCATTGTTCCCTC
The DNA here is from genome assembly GCA_032718565.1 of Distichodus sexfasciatus. Taxonomy (NCBI): domain Eukaryota; kingdom Metazoa; phylum Chordata; class Actinopteri; order Characiformes; family Distichodontidae; genus Distichodus; species Distichodus sexfasciatus. The sequence continues at coordinate 261,797 of JAVGVS010000165.1, read as the reverse complement.
ACCAGTCTTCCTGTGTCTGGCGCTCTATATGCCTACCAGAGCGAAAGCACCTGTTCGAGTCGGACTACCAGTCGGGCGCTGTGGTGTAAGGGACCTCACAGTAATCGGGTCCAACAAGACTACTGGCGATGCCGCGGACGCCGTAGACAAGACCGATACGCTGACCGAGTACCCAGCAAGGAGGACTTTAGGTCGGCCGCCCACCACCACCTAAGGCTGCCCTTTCACCGCTGTGGACGGCATCGGCTTGCAGGTACGACGGCGCGCTGTTCTTCAACAAGGAGCGCACGCGCAACATCGTCAAGTTCGACCTGCGCACGCGCATCAAGAGCGGCGAGGCCATCATCGCCAACGCCAACTACCACGACACCTCGCCCTACCGCTGGGGCGGCAAGTCTGACATTGACCTGGCGGTGGACGAGAATGGCCTGTGGGTGATCTACGCCACCGAGCAGAACAACGGCCGCATCGTGGTCAGCCAGCTCAACTCCTACACGCTGCGCATCGAGGGCTCGTGGGACACCAGCTACGACAAGCGCTCGGCCTCCAACGCCTTCATGATCTGCGGCGGCGTGTTTACCGCAGGCGAGTTACTCACGAGGACGACGACAACGAGGCCTCGGGCAACAAGATCGACTACATGTACAGCACCGAGAAGAGCCGCGAGACGCACGTCAGCATCGTCTTCCCCAACTCCTACCAGCAAGGATGTCGCCGGGCCGACCATAACCCCCCGCGATAACCCGTTTCTACCGCCTGGAACAACTACCACGCGGTCCGCCACTCGCCGACCGCAACAACGCATAACAGGCTGGGTTTCGTGAGTCGCTCGCTTCGCTTATCAGTCTTTCTGTTCACTTTTAAGGCCCAATCCCAGTTCCCCGTCTTATCCCTACCCCTAGATTTGCTCTTCCCTGGTTGTAGTCTTCCTTCCCCACACCTGCAGCCGTGTTTTCATCTTTGCGCTCGAAATATTTGCAAAGCTCTCCAGAAATAACCGTCTTTCCCTCGACGCAAAGTCCACATCAGAAATCCCTTCGTTCTAAGGGCTAGGCCTATCTAGGCGACATGGCCCCTCGTCTCGGGAATAATACACCGGTAGAAAAAGCTGACTTGGTAAAAAAAGAAAAAAAGCAAGAAACGAATGCAACAAATATGGGTCAGAAGGCTGCTGACCAGCAAGTCAGCGGTTTAGTAGGATGACTTGATGTAATGTGTCCTAAAGGTTGATTCATGGCTCCTGAATATTTTCGCAACTTTCAAACATGAAAGTTCGTCATATTACTTCACGGCACAGCTTGTCGACTTTAATCTCGCAAGATCTCATGGCACGAGACCGTGAAACACTCCTTTTAATGATTTATTTTCCCCCAGAACTACAAAAATAAACAAAAGATTTTCACATTCATAGCAATATTTATCTTTAGCCATCACCAAATAACATTTCTTAAAGGTTTTCAAGATAAAAAGTCCAAATTACAGTATACTAAAGTTTTACGTTTTAGTTTATTCACTTATTAAGATGCTCGTGACATGGTTGAAGGATCCATTTCAAAAGATTTAAAATGTTATCTTTTACACCCAATATAAGCAAAGACTGTTTAGGTAGTTGTTTAAAAATCCTCAGCAAATTAGCGACGTGACGCGACGTGACGGAAGGTTTCTCATTTTAGAAGCAATGATTAAAAACCCAGCGCAGGCGCGCCCTGAGAGTGAAGGTAGAGTCGAGCGCGTGCGTGAAGGCAGAGTCGAGCACGAGCGTGAAAGGAACAGCCGGGCGCGAGCGTGAAAGGAACAGCCGGGCGCGAGCGCGAAAGGAAGAGCCGGGCGCGAGCAGGAAGGCCGAGTCGAGCGCTATGTTGAGAGGCAGAGTCGAGGAGTAAACCAGAGTCGAGCGTGGCACAGAGCGAGTTTAGCGAACAGCCTACCTGAGCGAGCGGACGGCAGACTAGTTGTTTAGGATGCTGAACTGCCAGGCTTTTTTCCCCCACCTTCAAGCAGAACTTTTTTTTCAGGTGTGTTTCCTCTGGCTTGATTGGCGTCAGATCCGCCAAAGTTTAACGCCGAGCACCATCTCCGCTAAATTTCTTTTTTCTTTTCCCCGGCGCTTGAAGTGCAAGCGCGTCCTCGTTTCCGCGAGGAGACAGACTTCTGTCGGGGGCAAGCCAATCCGACGGTGGGAGAGAAGAAGAAGAAGAAGAGAGAGAATCGCGCTTAAAAGAGGAACAAAGAGAGAATCGGAGAGGATTGATAGGGATTAAATTGGCGCCGGCCAGCAGACATCTGCCACAGCGCTTCTCGCTTTCTTTTCTATTTCTGTCTCTCTGCTCTTTCGCTATTATTTAATTCTTTTTCTCAGCCTTTGTCTCATTCCTACTTATCCCCCTCCCTCCCTCCCTCCTTCTCTCTCGTATACCCACATGCTTGCGGAGATACATTAAAAAGCTGCTCTTAAAAGACTGATTGGAATTAAATTTGTTCTGCTCTGCTAAGCGTGTACACACTGAAAAGTGAGAGACACACACACACACACACACGCCGGGCAAGCCCTAAGTCTGACTTTAAGAAGTGATAGCAATTTAATCTCCTTTGCTTACACGTGCACTCACACGTTCTCTCACTCTTACACACACACACACACACACACACACTTTCAACGCCGTCTTTGCAGGTCTGATAGTAATGCAATATGGGGAGAGCGATCGGCACCCAGGGCAGGTTAAGTGGAACGGTCCGCGTGGCGCTTTAGGAGAGAGCGGAGTTCCGTTCTGCGGCGCTTATTAAATGAGAGGATGTCTTACAATTCGTTAGAACGCTCGCTGCAGCCAATTACATGGCCGGGAAACTTTGTTTCAACCGATCAGCGCCAACAAGGGCGCACCTGACGCTGTCAGACACGCAGATCGATCGGAAACGCATCCACGTCAAGCCCGTCTCATACCCGTGGTTTTTTAAAATACAAATTCCGGAGTGCAGCGATTAGACTAGCACCTTTCTGGTGGGTTAAAACGCTGGTATTAAAGATTCTTTGGACAGTTCCTGGTTGATCTCGAGCTCAAGTTTAGGTCTGGTCTAGTCTTGTGTAGTCGGAGCAGTTGGTTCCACCTCTAAAAGCGCCAGATTCGAGGTGATTCAAGAGCCCATCGGCCTCATTATCGCAATCACACGTCCCGCACTCGTCTTTTTCTATCCTTTTTATTCCGTCGTTCTCCTTTGACTTCAGTATGTTTTATTCTGAGTCTAACGTCACAGCCACAAAACTTGATCTTCGACATCAGCCCTTATCACCCAACACCTCATGACCACCATCTTGACCCGCACACTTGCTTTTTTCATCCCTCGTTCTTTCCCCATTCACTTCTAGTCTTTCTACTCGCCGCTTTCATGTCACAGCTGCAAAATTGAGCAACGCTTCCAGAGGAAGGGAGCGGGAAGTTATCTGGCCAGGAGAAAGTAAACTTTTTTGCTGCGTCGTGTTCGACGCCATGGAGCCGCTCCAGATTCCCGGATTTCAACATATCGAGAAATGTCTGGCCTCAGCCTTTGTTTTTCACCCCCCTGTTCCACATTAGCGTTGACAGACAGTCCTCGTTTTCTTTCCGCCGGGCCTCGCACGCACGCGAGTGAAAGGCAAGAGAGGTGTTTCACTTAACTCTGGCCAAGCTCCCTGCCACCCGCCGGCCTGTGGTTTTAGTTGCACAAGTCAGAAGTAATCAAAGCAGTCTTTCTATAACCAAATTTTTCCTCTGATGAGCCAAGTGAGGTGAGTTTTGTGGAATCTGCCTTGTTTTTCTCCGGTGGCATCATAGAGGTGCTTTCACCTGCTTCTTCTCCTAGGACTACTTATTCAGATCATGTAGGTCATGCTCATTTGTTTTCTATTATTTTTTAGATATTTGCAGTAAACTCTAGTGGTCGATCGATATTGTTTTTTCAGGACTGATATCGATACCGATTATTGCTAGTTAATTTAAAATATGGCATTAGCGATTGGAACCGACATTTGAACGTAAATCTTTGTTGTAATGTTGAATTTACAGACATTCAAGCTTGAAGCTGAAACTCGCTGGCCAAAGTAATAGACATAAGGTTTAGCGCACTGGCTGCTACTTGTGTGACATATAGCCAATCAGAGACCGTTATGGGCGGGACGTTAAATGAAGCGGCGAGTCCCGAGCAAACGGCACATAGAGCACCTTTGTAGTTACTTAATATCAGTGATGCTCAAAATTTATTAACCCACCAGGAGGCTGCGGACCACCGGTTGAATACCCCTGATCTATTTTAGAGTTGTCTCGAACGAATCCTAAACTTCTTTACTACCTTGCTGTGCTGGAAACTTGTATGGTCTAACGTTTTCTGGACGCTTTTACGTTTACGGCATTTAGCGGACTCTCTTCATCTCAGAGCCACTTCCGCTTCTGACTTCAGGGACCGTCTCCCTGGAGCGACCTGGGCTTAAGCGTCTTACTCATGGTCCCGCTGACGGTAGCGACGGTTGGAGGTCCAGAGGCGGGAATCCAAACCACTAGACCACGGAAGTGGCTCCGTTTATTTCGCGGTGTGGCAAAATACCCTGTTTTTACAGCAAAATTAGTTCATGGTTTGGATGAGGATTTGCAGCAGTCCTCTGGCGTTAGATTTGTGCCCTCATTCTGAGCAAGCAGTGAAACTTTGGGCAAGTCTCTGCCTCCACGCCCGCTCGAAAAACACTTGGCCTGGCGCTCAGGTCTACGGAACGCCAAAGGTGCCACAATTTGCATTAAAGGCAATCTTTTGTTAGAGTTAGCTGTAAAAAGCGCCGCCTTTTACAGACATTTTACGATGCGAAAAACGGCGGTTTTAGCAAATAAAGTGGCATTCAAAAAACATGGCTTTCACCGTCACTTGCATAAAAATACTGGCAAAAAGTGGCACTGTTGGCGTTCCATAGTCTAGACCTGAGTGCGAGGCCACGGAGTGTTTTGAGCGTTTGTTTCTGTTTAAACTCGTCTTCTCTCAAACCCCACCCTGCTTGAAACTTTACTGGAAGCCTGCTACAAGGTGGTGTGCATAGGTAGGTGTGTGGTGAGCAAGAGGCATGCCAAGGCACAGAAGGGAGGTTTAATTCTCGACCTCTATGAGGCAGCCAGCCATGTTGCTCCAGATAGAGCGGCATGAGAGACTTCCTTTGATGAGCCGACAATCAAGCTGCCCTTCCTGTGGACGACACTCTGGTCACACACACACACACACACACACACAGAAAACACACAACCGCTCGCTCAGGCAAGGCACGCTGCCCTCAGTCTCTACTCCCTCCAGTTATGTCTGAGTGGCTTGTAAAATGGAGATGGCAGTCTAGAGACATGAAGGAGCGGGATGGGAGGAAGGAGTGAGAGAGAGAGAGAGAGAGAGGAGAGAGAGAGAGAGAGATGGGGAGAAGAAGGGATAGGGAAAGATGAGAAAAGGAGAAAGAAACTAATGAAGAGAGAGAGAGAGAGAGAGAAAGATGGGGAGAAGGAGGAATGGAGGGATAGGGAAAGATGGGAAAAAGAGAAAGAAACTGATGAAGAGAGAGAGAGAGAGATGAGAAAAGGAGAAAGAAAGAACCTGAAGTAGAGACACAGAGAGAGAGAGAGGAGAGATGAAGTAGGAAGGAGGATGGAGGGATGGGAAAAGGTGAGAAAATTAGAAAAAAAACTAATGGAGAGAGAGAGAGAGAAAGAAAGAGAGACAAGGAAGAAGAAGTCAGGGAGGAACAGGGAAAGATGAGAAAAGGAGGGATAGGAAGAGATGGAAAAAAGGAGAAAGAAAGAAAGAAACTGATAGCGAGCCAGAGAGAGAGAGATGAGGAGAGAGAAGGAGGGCGGGAGGGAGGAGGAGGGATAGGGAAGGATGAGAAAAAGAGCAAGAAAGAAACTGATGTAGATAGAAAGAAGGGGAGGGAGGGAAATAGGAGAAAAGGAGAAAGAAAGAAACTGATGGAGAGAGAGAGAGAGAAAGAGAGAGAGAGAGATCCTGAGAAGTAAAAGTGAGAGAGAGGGAATTTGAGAAGTGCAGTAGAAAGGGATAGAGAGAGATAAAGAGGGAAGTGAAGGAAAGAGAGCTGGACGAAAGAAAAGGAGACAAGGATGGAGGGATAGAGGTGTGGAGAAAGAGAAAGACGAGAAGAGATGGAGATGCAGAAAGAGAGACGGGTTGACAGATGATACAGAAAGAGAGAAGGGGGGTGCAAACGTCCGAGAGAGAGAGAGAGAGAGGCGAAGATGCAGAGCGTCGGAGAGAGGGAGGGAGGAGGAGGGAGATTAGTCATTGTAGAACGCTCTGCTGCTCGGAGTTGTGCTTCAGCGGCTCTTTACACAGGCAGCGACCGAAATAGAAACAGGAAACGCTTTCATTTCACACAGCGGCCCTTTAACATCACCGGCACATTTACCACTGAACGAGAGCACACGGAGGAGGAGGGAGGGAGGGAGGGAGGGAGAGAGGGAGGGAGAAAGGGACTGATGCAGATAGAGGCAAAAAGAGAGAGAGGAGGATGTCGAGACATGGATAGATTTGACACAGAAAGAGAGAGAGAGAGAGAAGACAAGAGAGAGAAAACGAAAGACAAATGGACATATAGATGGAGTGATGGGGATAGAGAGAGATGAGGAGGGCGAAGAACAGCAGACGGAGAAACAGAGAGAACAGAGATGAAGAGAGAGAAATGGAAACGTAGATGGAGTGATAGAGAGGGAGTGGGGAAGGGGGGCAGAGGGATTGGGTGAGAGGAAGAAGAGAGAGAGAGATAATACAATGAGAAATTGTGAGCAGAGAGATGAAGGTGGCAAGGAAGAAAGAGGAAGAAGAGGATGGAGGGATTATGGGAGATGGAGAGATGGGGAAAAAGCTGTGAAAGAGAGTGATAGAGATAAAGAAGAAGTAAATATGGTGAGGACATAGGGAAAGTGAAAGAGAAGTGATACATAAATGGAGGGATAGAGAGAAAGGCAGAGATAGATGGAGAGAGAGAGGGAGAGATGGAAAATAAGGTGAACGTAAAATAAAAGAGAAAAACGATAGGAGATGAACACAATGAAGTAGGAAGTTTATATTTGTGCTAGAGGGGAAAGAGACAAAAAGAGGTGGAGAAAGGCACTGGATGATGCAGAAAGAAAGAGGGGGAACAGAGGGAGGGAGAGAGAGAGAATAGAGGCAGTAATGGAAAGAGAGAAAAGGTGAAGGTGAAAGAAGAGGGGAAAAGTGATGGATTGAGAGAGAGAGAGAGAAAGTGATAGAGATAGAATAATGAATAGATTAAGGGAGAGAGAGAAGAAAGGTAGAGACGTAAATATAGCAATCGAGTAATGGAGAGATTGAAGGGGTGGACAGAGAGAAAGACAGGGATGGAGAGAAAGAGGGTACAGCCTCTACGTAGAGCAGAGCAAAAGATAAAAAGAAAGAGAAAGAGAGAGAGAGAGACGGGAAGGAGGGGGGAGAGAGAAGGAGAGGAGAGGGGAAACGGGGGGAGATCACTACGTCTTCGTAATAAGCCGGCGGCGGCGGACAGGAAAAGGGCCTAATGAAGGAGAATAGTCTTCCTCCTCACTGTCGTTAAAGAGACACTCGTTTGTTTCCCGTCCTGCAGCCCTCCCTTGCTCGGTTCCTACGCAGCTCCTCCTCCTCCTCCTTCGGTTTAGTTCACACTAACTGAGTAAAATTTCACCGGCAAACCCGCCTCCTGGGGAAAGTTGGTCACGTGATTTTTTGTACCAAAGCGTCGGATTCTCCGCTGGCAGTTCACTTGCACTGCTCGCGTCTGTCTTTTTTTTTTGCAGGTACCAAGGTTAGGCCAGACCAGGCGTGGCCTGGCCTTTCGGAGGAAGAGTTTCCGGTTGGGCTTTTTTCAGTCGCGGCTCTCTGTTTTAACGCTACCGGCTTATATGATGGTCAGTCCGAAGGACGCTGCCTGATTGAAGAAGTTATGGAAAATGTACGGAAAACAGGCGGAGCCCAAAACTATGAGGGGGCAAAAACAGTGACGTCTCGGGGGAATGGCCGTAGTGTTAAAAGAGTGATCAGAGGGTCGTTGGGCCAACTCAAGGGGGTGAGCCTAAAAAATAGGACAGAAGGGGAGGGAGGAGAGAGAGAGAGAGAGAGAGAGAGAAAATATAGGCACGCTGAAGAAGGGAGAAAGAAAGATGAAAAAGAGAAATGGGAACGAGAAAGAGCAACGCGGGGTAAAGATACAGAAAGAGAGGAGGAAACTGAGAAAGGGAGGGAGAGTGAGAGAGAGACTGAGAAAGAGAAACGAGAGTGAGAGAGAAGGCTTTTATCTTTCGCGTCTCCCATGACGTGTGTTATTCTCGTCTCTCTCGTCTGGTTTGTCTTGCTGTGTCTTCCCCCCACACACACACACACACACACACACAGTCCTAAACTTCAATTGCTGGTCTTCAGCGTCTCACTTTTTTCTTTTTTTTCATCTTTTCACTTGTTCAGCGCTTTTCTCCCACTCTGCACACGCCTCGCCACGCCTCCTCACCTTCACCTCGCCTTTTACTATGTGACTCCAGTAGTAACCCTGCATTCTCCTGTTTGTTGTTGTCTCGTGGTCCCGGCCACTTCCTCCTGACACTTCCTGTCGGCTCACCAATAAAAACCACTGTCATCCAACTTGTCCCTTGTGTGTGTGTGTGTGTGTGGGCGTGAGCCCAGTCCCGCTGCACACCAGCATTCATCTTCGTCTCTCTGCAGCCCCTGTACTTCTGATTCCGGCCTGTCAAAACACACCCAGCTGAACGCCAGCAGTGATGGTGATACACACACCTCCGTCCTGTCCACCTCCAGACACACCTCTGGGTCATCTCTGGAACCTTGAGATGCAGGAGACAGGAGGAAGGCAAGATAGAGAGAGAGCGGTGCAGAGAGAGAGGGGGAGCACTTTGACACAAGTAAACAGAGGACGGGAAGCAAGACGTCTCTAATATTTTATCGCTAATCGTGGCTGCATGTCTCTGCTGCGACACACACACACACACACCTCCACCCTGACAACTCTCCATCCTCTCTTTTATTTCGCCCTTTTTCTTTCTCTTTCTTCTTCCCCTTTCTCTCCATCTCCCCCTCTCTGTTCCCTTCCTCTCAGCTCCTCCTCCTCCTCCCTCTCTACTGTATATCCCTTCTGCTCTCTTCCTCCTCCCTCTTTCCTCTCTCTCCCTCCCTCCCAGTCTACTCCTCCCTCTGTATGTCCACCCGCTCTTTTCCTCCTCCCTCTTTCCTTTCTCCCTCCTTCTCCCTCTCTTTCTCTCCCTCAGTCCTCTTTCCTCCTCTCTCTTCCCCTTTCTCTCCCTCTCTACTCATCTCCCTCCCTCTCGAACCCTCTCACTCCTCCTCCCTCTCTCTCCACCCCTCTCCCTTCTTCTTTCTCCCCCTCCCTCTCGCTCTCCCCCTCTCTTTCACTCACTCTTTCTCTCTTGTCTGTCTTTTTCCTCAACTATTATTGTCTCTGCTATAAGTTTTCTTGTTGATAAAGGTTTTTATCTATAAAAATCTCTCTCTTTCTCTGTCCCCCCCCACCCCTCTCTCTCACAGACCCCCCCTCCTCGGTGCTGCTTCCTGACCAGCTCCCTCCAGCACGTAGCTCCACCCACCGGCCCCACCCCTACACTGGGACGCTCCGCCCCTCCCTCACCACCACCACCGCTAGCAGCACCACGGTGCAGCCCCCACGCCGCCGTAACCATGACAACAGCGCCGCCGCCGACGACAACTTCCTTCCCGAGCCGCTGACGCGAGGCCCGCCCTCGGCCCGCACGCCTCCCCCCTCCGCCCCGGAACACTGCAGTGCAAGGCTAGCTGCCGACATCTCCTGGCCTCAGACGCAGCAGGGGCAGGTCGCCAAGCAACCGTGCCCACCCGGCACCATAGGTACGGCCTCCGAGGTGTTTCCTGTACCTGATCCGCTGATTAAAATTTCCTCAACATAACACGCGGCTACTCATGCAACGCAAAGCGCTGTCATTCCCTATTTTGACCCCAAGGGAGCGTCTCCATTAAGGCTGTCATTCCCTATTTTGGCCACAAGGGAGCCTCTCTCTTACGGTTGTCGTTCCCTATTTTGGCCACAAGGGAGCGTCTCCATTAAGGTTGTCGTTCCCTATTTTGGCCACAAGGGAGCGTCTCCAATAAGGCGGTCATTCCCTATTTTGTCCTCAAGGGAGCGTCTCCATTAAGGCTGTCATTCCCTATTTTGGCCTCAAGGGAGCGTCTCCATTAAGGCTGTCATTCCCTATTAAGGCGGTCATTCCCTATTTTGGCCTCAAGGGAGCGTCTCCATTAAGGCTGTCATTCCCTATTTTGGCCACAAGGGAGTGCCTCCATTAAGGCTGTCATTCCCTATTTTGGCCTCAAGGGAGCGTCTCCATTAAGGTTGTCGTTCCCTTTTTTGGCCACGAGGGGTGTCTCCATTAAGGCTGTCGTTCCCTATTTTGGCCTCAAGGGAGCATCTCCATTAAGGCTGTCATTCCCTATTTTGGCCTCAAGGGAGCGTCTCCATTACGGCTGTCGTTCCCTATTTTGGACTGTTCCTGTACTTACCCCTACGTAGTGGGGATTTTGTTTTTTTCTGGATCTAGAAACCCCTGTTTAATGTCATATTCATTTGTGAAAGGTTAAACAAATTTTGTGCAATTGTTTGTGTTTGTTCGTTTTTTGTTATTTTATTTTATTTCTGTAGGTGTGGCAACATTCACCTGCATGATGGGATACTGGGATGCGAAGGGGCCGGACATGAGCAACTGCTCCTCACCGTGGACCAATCACATCACACAGCGGGTGAGTACAGTCTGCAGTTAAAATTCTGCCTACAGTAAGAACAGTGGAAGACAGGCTGTCTCCCCCAACTTCCTCTCTATCTCCTCCATTCCTGCCCCTCGCTCATTCCCTCCCTCTTTCCTTCTCTTAACCCTCTCGCTCTCTCTATCCCCCTCCCTCTTTCCCTACTCGCCTCCCCCTCTCCCCCCCTTTCTCTCTATCTACGTCCCTTTCTCTACCACTTTCTACCTGTCTCCCGTCTCTTCCTCGCTATCTCCCTACCGCTTTTTCCTCTTCCACCCTCTCTGTCCACCTCTCTTTCCCTCTCTCCCTCCCCTTTTATTCACCTCCCTCTTTCCCTGTCTCCCTCTCTCCCCTCCCTCTTAATCTCCCCCTCCTTCTTTCTCTTCCTCCATCTCTCTCCTCCCTCCTTCTCTCCCTCTCTATCTCCCTCACCTTCTGTCCCTCCATCTTTGTCTCTACTCCTCCCTCTCTTCCTCCCTTTCTGTCCCTGTATACTCCTCCATCTCTCTCTCTCTCTTTCTCTCTCCTCCCTCCTCCCTCCGTCCCTCCCTCTCTATCTCCCTCACCTTCTGTCCCTCCATCTCTCTCTCTTTCTCCTCTCTCCCTTCCTCTATACTTCCCCCCTTCCTCTCTAGCCCTCGTTCTCTCCCTCCCTTTCTGTCTCTGTGTACTCCTCCCTCCCTCCCTCTCCGCCCTCCTCCCTCCCTCCCTCTCTCTCCCTGTCTCCTCCCTCCTTCCTCTCTGATCTCACTTCTTCTAAACCTATCAGCAGTAACTAGGTAGCCCACATTCTTGGCAAGTCCTGTTAGGATTCGGTGCTAATAGAGGCTCGCGGTCAGACAGCGTCTTCTGTAGCTGATTGACTGGTGTTACACAGTAAGGACCGAACCTAGCACAGAGGAAAAGCTGGAAGTGACCCAGCAGCCCCAGTTAGGTCTTAATGGCTCTGCTCACGGACAACATTTGCAGCCCCAGCGCGTGCGTGTGTGTGTGTGTGTGATAGTTAGGGTAACAGTGCCACAATAATAAGGCGAGATGGTGGGGTCTGTAAACGGGCCGAATTGCAAATCTATGAAGCAGTTTGTTCCTGTGCTTATCAAGGGACAGAGAGCAGCCGATCAATAGAAATATACCCACTTACCTCATATCTTCCTCTCCCTCTTTCCTTCTTTACTTACTATCTAGCTCTCTGTCTCTCGCTCTCTCTCTCTTTCTTACTCTTTCTCACTTGACAGTCTTTCTCTCTCTCTCCCTTAATTTGTACAGAACTGTTTTTGGCTTATTAACACACTCTCTCTCTCTCTCTCTCTCTGTCTCTCTCTCTTTTGCTCCGTCCCGGGTAGATGAGGTCGGGAGAGACGGCGGCCAGTGTGGCGCGAGAGCTGGCCGAGCAAACCAAGGCGGAGCTGCGTCCTGGTGACGTTCCCTCCACGGTGAAGGCCATGGCTCAGCTGCTGGAGCTGCTGGATGTTCAGCTGAGGAACCTCACGCCTGGGGGGAAGGACACGGCGGCACGCAGCCTCAACAAGGTGACTGTCCGCTCCCGCTGCCCTGCGCCCTACCCAGGGTCCAAAATAAGCTATTAAGCCCTCCTCCCTGCGTAGTGTACTGCAAGGGCCACTTCTTTATATGGACACTCAGTGTCTCCCTGTTCAATGTTATGCGCTATGCAGGTTGGCAAAATCCCTTTTCAGTCGCTGCTCCCTATGTAACGCCCGAAAAGTAGGCTCTTAACTTCTTCAAATGGCGTGCCCTACAATGGCCTTTTCTCTCACTGGCTCCATGTCAATCATTCTGCTCTGCATAGGGTGTTGAAATCTAATTAGTGCACCAAACATATCCCTTCAACTCCTTGGTTTAGTGCACTGCAAAGGCCATTTCTCTGTTTGACACTCACAAACTCCTTCTTTACCATTGTCCACTACATAGGGTGTTGAAACCAAACTGGCTCCCTATGTAGAGCCCAAAAATGTAGCTTCAACTCGTTGGTTTAGTGGCCTGCGAAGTCCATTTGTCCATTTGACACTCACAAGCTCCCTCTTTACCATTCTGCAGTACATAAAGTGTCGAACCCAAACTGACTCACAATGTAGTGCTCGAAAATATGGCTTCAGTTCCCTTGCTTAGTGCACTTCAAGGACCAATTCCTCTTTCTTGACATTCGCTGGCTACTTGTTTAACATTGTGCACCACATGGGGTGTTGAAAGCAAACTGACTCGCTATGTAGTACCCAAAATATGCCTTCAGCTCCCTTGCTTAGTGCCCTACAAGGGTCAGTTCTCCCTATTCAACACTCATGACACTACATAGGGTGTTGAAACCAAACTGACTCCCTATGTAGTGCCCTTATTGACTTTGACTACCTGTGTAGTGCACTACAAGGGCCAATTCTTCTTGTTTGAGACTTGCTGGCTCCTTGCTTACAATTGTACCCTACATAGGATGTTGAAACTCAACTAGCTCCCTATGTAGTGCCCCAAAATATGGCGTAAATTCCTTTTGTTTAGAGCATTGCAGGGGCCAGTTCTCCCTATTCAACATTCACAGCACTACATAAATCTAAATCTGAACAGGCTCCTTATGTAGTTCCTTAAAGGTATGTATATTCACTACAAGGGCCAAGTCACCTAATTTGGCGCTCACTGGCTCCATGTTTACCATAGTACATTACATAATGTGTAAAACATTGTTTTGAAGCTCAAGTGGCTCCTTAATCCTTTGTAGAGCCCCGAAAACATGGCTTTGACTTCCAGTTCCAAGTTGCGCACTACATAGGGTGCAAAAGTCAATGGATTCGCGCTCTAGTCTGTTATTGCTTGCATACTACGTTGTTATTACACATTAATTACACAAAGTATTATTTTACTTTGGTTAACGAAAGAGAGTATGTGGTAAGGGGTGTGTGTGTGTGTGTGTGTGTGTGGGGCTTGGACTTCTGGCAATAAACCTGTAGCAGAATCTTCAAAGGCTTTAATGCCCTATTGGGGAAAAGTTTCTGTTAAAAACATCTAGTCTTATAAAGTGCTCTTATATAACACACACAGCACACATTTTACTTCTTATGCTTCCTCTCAAGCTGATACACACACACACACACACTGTATGAAAAAGACACACAAATACCTTCTCTTCCTCTCAAGGACGCCCAAATTAGAGCGGCTCATGATGCCCCAATGAGTTTTGCCCTTAACAAAAACAGCAGCAACATGAAAGAGTTCAGGAGGGAGAAAGAAGCTTCAAAGCAAACAATCTCAGCATTCACACACATTCCACACACATGCTCACGCACACGCACACACACACACACGTACACACACGCTCAGGGTTTCATATGCAAAATAAACATGCTTAAAACATATCTTGAAACACAGCACCATACATTTGCATTTATGTTCACTGTGTTGGTCTACCGTTGAAGAAAGAACAAAATCAGACCATCCTTTTTCCCTATTCTTCCTCTCGTCCATCCATCCATCCATCCATCCATCCATCCATCTATCCCTCCGTCTGTCTATCTATCTATCTATCTATCTATCTATCTATCTATCTATCTAGTTAGCTAAAATATTGCAGAATCACAGACAGAAATTTTGCCTCTCTTCATTACAAATCATCTATTTTTTTTCTTTTTCCTTTTCCATCCATCAGTTCATCTATACATTCATCCATCCATCCATCCATTCATTCATCCATCCATCTGTTTATATTTCTCTGTCTGTTTGTCTGTGATGCTGTTTGTCTGTCTCTCGGTCTCAGTTACAAATCTTGTAATTTGTCATCTTTTTCTGCATCCATACATCCATCCACCTAGATGTCTGCCAGTTTGTCTGTCTTCAGATCATGTCTTTTTTTTTTTTACTCATCCGTCTTTCCGTCCATTCATCCATCCATTTCTCTATGTTATCTATGTCTGTCTTAATTTCAAATAATGGATTTTTTTTCTTTTTCCTCTTCCTTCCCTCCTTCCTTCTCTCCGTTCATCTATCTATCTATCTATCTATCTATCTATCTATCTATCTATCTATCTATCTATCTATCTATTTTTCCTTATCCTTTCATCCTTCCATCCATCTTTCTTAGTTTCAGATCATCTTTTTTGTCCTATTATTCAACTCATCCATCTTTCCATCCATCCATCCGTCCATCTCAATCTATATTTCTCTGTCTGTTGTATTTTCTATTAATCTATTCTTTCTTCTTTATCCTCATCCAGTCATCCTTCTATCCATCTTAATTTCAGATCATTCTTTTTTCCTATTTTCTCACTCATCCATCCATCCATCCATCCATCCATCTATTCTTGTGTATTTCTGTATCTGTCTTATTTTATTTTTCTTCTTTTTCCGTCATTCCATCCATCTATCTTAATTTCATTGTCAGTGTCTGGTTTAAATGCCAGTTCAGAGTCTGGGTGAATGTCTCGATTTTGAACCTCATCCATCCATCCATTCATCCATCCATTCGTCTCTGTCTCTATTTGTGTATTTTATGTGTTTATCTCGTACCTTTTATATATCTATTTGTAGTTCCTTTGTGTTTGTCTTCATGTTTAGCAGGTAGGCGCTTGCTGATGGATTTGGAACACATTCAATCAGAGAATATATATGTGACCCGATCTGGCGTAATGAGTTGGAAGTCGGAGGTCTATTTATTTAGATACGGGCCGATTATATTGACAAATATCAAAAATATCGATTTTTCTTTTTTGGTCTTATATGAAAGAAAAGGTCTTCAAAATTAATCTGGTCTCCAACAAAGAAAAATCGTTATTTTTGTGATGTTTTTCAACATAATCGGCCCGTGTCTAAATAAATAGAACGCCGACTTCCGACTCATTACGGCAGATCGGGGCACATATGAAGGTGCTCGTCCATTTACAGCTTTAAATACTAATTAAAATAATGTCAAATCCCTTCTAAAGGAAACAGGGTTGCTATACTGAGTTCTTCTACACTCAGAGGAGGTGGTGTTGCTGCTGCTGCTTTTTGTTCAGTAATCTTTTGTTGTCTTTTTAGACAGTACTGTGAGAAGTGCGTAACAATAGTCTAGGCGTGAGAAAAGAAAAGCATGAGTCAGCTTCACACGCTGTGTTTCGGCAGGGGAAGAGGGCAGCCTTCATGACATCATCAGCTCCTGCTTTAAATGCGAGTTTAAAGCCTACATTTTTACCTCAGACTATCCATCTATCTGTCTATCTGTCTGTCTGTCTGTCTGTCCATCCAATCCATCTATCTGTCTATCTGTCTGTCTGTCTGTCTGTCTGTCCATCCATCCATCCATCCATCCGTCTGCCCGCCTAGCCCGCCATCTGTCTGTCTGTCTGTCTATCCGTCTATCTGTCTGTCTGTCTGTCTGTCTATCTATCTATCTATCTATCTATCTATCTATCTATCTATCTATCTATCTGTCTATCTGTCTGTCTGTCTGTCTGTCTGTCTGTCTTAATTTCAGAAAATCTATTTTTTCTCCTTTTTTCTTATCCATTTTTGTTTTTTTCATCCTTCCTCTTTTTCTTTCTTTCTTTCTTTCTTTCTTTCTTTCGAGCTTCAGCTGGGCATTCCTTTGTTGTTTTCGTATTTCTTTCTTTCTGTCTTTTCCCCTTCCCTCTCTTCCTTGTTTCCCTTCTTTTCTTTCTTTCTTCCTTCTGTCATTTCTTTCTTTTTTTCTTCAGTTGAGCGTGAGACCTTACCTCCCTTCCTTCGTTCCATTGTTTTTTCCTTCTGTCTTTTCCTCTTTCCCCTGGAAAAGTTGATCTTGGTCTTTTTTCCTGTGAAAAAGTGTACATTTCTGTCGTCATGTTTGTCTTCCTGCATGTCTGTCCGCCTGTCTTTTTCGGACCATTTCGGACCATTCCATTCCAACGCCGTCAGCCTCGCCGAAATCCTCTCTCGTCAGTTTGGCGTCGTCGACTGTAGTTGTTAAGCACTTTTAACAAACACCGGTCGAGACGAATGCGTGGTGGCGGAGTAATTATTTGCAGGTGCAATAGCGGCCCTCGCTCCCAAAGGCTTTGACGAGATATGTAAATTGTGATTGTAAGTCATTTTGAAAGATTTCGACCCCGCGGCTCTGACAAATATTATAATTATGCTGCTGCATTATTTATTCCTAAATGATTGTAGTTATTTCATCTAATTGGGGCACATTTCTATCGAGTCGGCGCTCGTTAATGGCGGTGGTGTCAGTGGCGCGCCGGTGTGTCGGGATGCGTAAGAACAGGGTTTTATTGCACGGTTGCTAATGCACGCTGTTATTAATGCGCTGATTTTTTTTTTTGCATTTCAGCTGCAAAAGAGGGAACGGTCCTGCAGGTTCTTCATTCAGGTACGTGGTGCTTTGTGTGTGTGTGTGGGGGGGGGTACGTGTTGCACCCGCCATTTCGCCACGGAACGGCTGTCTTCTCGTAACGGAAAACAAGAAAATAATTGTAATAAATTAAACAACGGCTCTGCTGACTCAGCTACATGTAACAAAGTTTCCTATGAATCATGTTTTATAAGTGTGTGCTTGCATGCCCGAGGTGGTTATGTGTGTGTTCTCACACGCGTGTACACACACGCACACATATATACACACACACACGCATACACATGCATACACACACACACGTATTCACACACGCAAACACACACGCACACATATATACACACCCACGCATACATACACACACACACATATTCACACACGCATACACGCATACACACACATGCACACGCACACACACACACTGCTCTGGGCCACCTTTTTTTCCTTTGCATTTATAAAAGGACAGCCGAGCAGATTTTTCCTCCTGAGAAAGCAGTGATGATGTCAGCACTGGTCAGCAATGTCACATCAGGAGACTAGCCACTCAGCTACTGAGTCTCTCTCACACACACACACACACACACACACCACATCATAAAAAAATGAGCAAAGCAGAAAGTAGGAAAGGCATTAAAAAAGGGGGTGATGGGAAAGAGGAGAGGATTTTATACAGGCCAACGCACAGGACGAGCAACGTAAACCTGCAAACTACTGAACAAACATCATCATTATTATTATTATTATCATCATTATTATTATTATTATTATTAACTAAGCGTTACATAATGCTGATAATCTGCCCTTAATGGTGTGTAATAACGTCACTGTCCTCCTAACAGGGCTGTCACCATACTACACTTACATCCTCCATACGACACCCACACAATCACCTGCTCTCTTTCCTTCTTTCCTTCCTTCTTTATTCTTCTTTTCTTTCCCTCTTTCTTTTTTCCTTCTTCCTTCTTTTCTTTCCATCTTTCTTTTTTCTTCTTCCTTAGTTTTTCCTTCCTTTCATTTCCCGTTCTTCTTTCTTCCTTTCTTTCCTTTCTCCATTCCATCTTTTTTTGTTTTTTTCTGTCTTTCTTTCTGTCTTTGTTTCTTTTTCTCTTCGTTCCATCTTTCTTTTTGTTTTTCTCTGCTCTTTCTTTCTTTCTTTCCTCCTTTTTGTTTTTCCTTCCTTCTTTTCTTTCTATCTCTCCATCTTTCCTCCTATCTTTTTAGTTTTTCCTTCTGTCCTCTTTCCTTCCTTTCCTTCCTTCTTTCTTTCCTTCTTTCCATCTTTCTTTTTGTTTTCCTTCATCTTTTCTTCTTCCTTCTGCTTACTTTCCTTCTTTCCATCTCCCTCATTCCATCTTTTTTGTTTTCCTTCTTCCTTTTCCTTCCTTTCATTTTCCCTTCTTTCTTTCTTCCTATTTTGATTTTCTTTGTTTGTCCTCATTCTTTTCTTTTTCTCTTCGTTCCATCTTCTTTCTTTCCTTCCATTTCCCTTTCTTTCTTTCTTTCTTTCTTTTTGTTTTTCCCCCTCTTTCTTTCTTATTGTTTCTTTCTTTCTGTTCTTCCTTCCTCCACTCTATCTGCCTTTTTCGTTGTTCTTTTCTATACTTCTTTCTCTCCATCTCTTCTTTTATATTTCATTTCTTTCCTTCTGTCCTCCATTCGGTCTTTCTTTTTTCTTTTTCCTTCCGCCTTCTTTCCTTTCTTCCTCTCATTTTACCATCTTTCTTTCTTTCCTCCAATCCGTCATCTTTCCTTTTGTTTTTACTTTCTTCTTTTCTTCTTTCCTTCCTTCCTTTTCTTTTTTCACGTGCTGACTCGATCAAATTCTCAGTGGTCACTGAATAATGGTGGGCGTGTGTGTGTGTGTGTGTGTTAGCACACGCATGCTGGCCTGATGCAGTCTTTATGCTGGATTAGCCCCACAGCTTCAAAGCATTTCAGTTCTGCTCCATTTACCAACCCTGTGGAAAGCACTGTGTGTGTGTGTGTGTGTGTGTATCTGTCTGTCTGCTGGAGATAGAGACAAGGAAGTGAGTGCAACAAAAAGTGTTTACAACCTTCCCTCTTCTATTCCGTACCAACACTTTTCCCCTGACCTCGTAACACACACACTCTCTCTCTCTCTCTCTCTCTCTCTCTCCCTCGTCCTTCCCCTTTCTCTCCCTCGTCTTTCCTTCTCTCTCTCTCTCCCTCTCTCCCTCGTCCTTCCTTCTCTCTCTCCCTCTCTCCCTCGTCCTTCCCCCTTTCTCACCCTCGTCTTTCCTTCTCTCTCTTTCTCCCTCTCTCCCTCGTCCTTCCCTCTTTCTCTCCCTCGTCCTTCCTTCTCTCTCTCCCTCTCTCCCTCGTCTTTCCCTCTCTCTCTCCCTCTCTCCCTCGTCCTTCCTTCTCTCTCTCCCTCTCTCCCTCGTCCTTCCCCCTTTCTCACCCTCGTCTTTCCTTCTCTCTCTTTCTCCCTCTCTCCCTCGTCCTTCCCTCTTTCTCTCCCTCGTCCTTCCTTCTCTCTCTCCCTCTCTCCCTCGTCCTTCCCTCTTTCTCTCCCTCTCTCCCTCATCCTTTCTTCCCTCTCTCCCTCTTTCCTCTTCACTTCCGTTCACAGTGTCTCCCTTCCTTTCTTTCACCCGTAAAAGGGTCATTACTTTAGTGGTGTCAAATTGAATATACTCATCCTTTTCTTTCTCTCTCTCTCTCTGTCTTTCTCTTTCTCTGTGTCTTCTTCTCGCTCTGTCTTCTCACACACACACACACACACACACACACACTACTGTAACTGGGGCAGAATGATTCAGCCAGTAGCCAGATTACCCTGAAGCAACCTGACAGACAAACGACAAAAGCCCTTCTCCTCCTCCTCCTCCTCCTCCTCAGCAGAAAGGAGGGAACGGCGGTCTGAAAGAGAGCAGGAATAAAAGAAGAACAAGATCGATGCGATGATAAAAGTCCCTGTCTAAACAACGTAATGCCCACCACCAGAAATAAAGAAATAAAGAAATAAATAAAGTAGGTTTGCGGTTGCGTTAAATCGAATCTCCAGGTTGAGATTTTTTTTCTTTCTTTCGTTCTTTCTTTCTAGCTTTCACTTGTGTGTTTCAAAAAATAAATAAAATGATAGAATTAAATGTAATGATTAGAATTAAATTAATTACTATTCTATCTGTCCGTCCATCCGTCCATCTATAAAAGCAGAAGAGCAGAAACGAAAGAAAGAAAGGAAGGAGAAGAAAAGAAGAAAGACAGAATGAAGGAAAGAAAGAAAAGAAGGAAGGAAAAAGAAAAGAATGAGAGAATGTAACGTGAGTTTGGATGCAAACACCTCACAAAGTTTGTAGCAGAAAAACACCGTAGGGGCAGCGGCGGTCAGAGCAAAACGACGGATAACGACATAATGACGGAAAGCGGGGCCTAATGGCTGTTGTTAAACGCGCTGACACGCGGAAACGGACTGTGTTGCCCGTGAGGGGGGATCTCTCGTTGTTTTTTACTCTAGAAAACAGTGGCATGAGATCACGAGGAGGACGCTTTAATAAGCCGGCGAGCCGAAACGGGATTTCTCGCTCATTTGCATGTGGAGGTTGAGATTTTAATCTCCCGCAGATAATCTAGTGTCTAATATTTAACAAGGTGGCGGCGAGAACTCATATTCTCATAAACTCCCGTTTATTACTTTCGGCTGCCTTACATGCGCCCCTGTTATTGTCTTAGGCCCGGAGTGTGTGTGTGTGTGTGCGTGTGTAGAGAGACGGGGTGAACACAATGGCATTGCCTTTCATTTTCTTAGTGCTGCGTGTTCCCTATGGAACTATCTTCACTTTGACAGATTTATTTTGCACTGTAGAGTTTGACATCGTTGCTGTCAAGGTGTGTGGAGGACGGAAAAGAGAGAGAGGGAGAGAGAGAGAGAGAGAGAGAGAGAGAGAAGGGAAGGGAGCAGCGTGAGAGAAAGAGCAAAGTAGAGATGAAGAGCGAGGGAGGGTAAAAAATAGAGAGACGGAGGGAGGGAAAGAGAAAGACGAGGAGGAGAGAGGGGAGGGAAAAAATGGAGGAAAAGACGAGAGTGTGGGTGGAGAGAGAGAGAGAGAGATGGAGGGATGAAAAGAGAAGGAGAAGGATGGAGATGATGAAAAGAGAAAGAGTAACGGGGAGGAAAAGAAGGAGGGGAGAAAGTCAAATAGGGATGGAGGAAGGGAGAGAGAGAGAGAGCAAGCTGTTGGGGGAGAAAGAGATGGAGGGATGAAAAGACAAAGGGTAAGGGGCAGAGAGAGAGAAAGAGTAAAATAAGGAAGAGAGAGATGGAGGTAGGGAAAGAGAGCGTAAGGGGGAGAAACAGACAGAAGAGGGAGAAAGTAAAAGAGGGTTGCAGGAAGAGAGAGAGAAAAATAAAGTGGGGAAGAGAGGGATGGAGGGGGGGAGGGGAAAAAAATCTGTCTATCTGTCCATCTATCCATCCATCCATCTATCTATCTATCTATCTATCTATCTATCTATTCATCCATCTGTATATCTATTGATCCTTGCTCCAACTTTGCTCTCTCTCTCTCTCTCTCTCTCTCTCTCTGTCTCTCTCTGTCTCTCTCTCCCTCCACCTTCATGAATGTTCCCGTAAAAGTTTCTTCACTCATGTGGAGGATGCTGAATCTTTCTCTCTCTCTCTTTCTTTCCTTCATCTCTACTTCCCTGCGTCGCTAGGCGATGGTGGAGACGGTGAACAACCTGCTGCAGTCTCGCTCTCAGCCGGCCTGGCGCTCTCTGTCCCCAGCCGAGCAGCTGCGCTGTGCCACTATGCTGCTGGACGCTGTGGAGACAGGCGCCTTCATGCTCGCCGACAACCTGCTGAAGACCGACACCATCCAGGAGAGCGCCGATCACATACGTACGTCCTCACACACACACACACAATCCCACGTCTAATCCCACACACACATTAATTCACATGTGCTTTGATGGATCGGATGCAGAATGTAGAGAATGAGAAAGCTAATATAGCATGGCAAACTCAATGTGTGTCGGAATGATACACACACACACACACATACACACCGTGATACAAAGCACATGTCAGATCCGTCACGCTCTACAGGACTTGAGCGTCTGTTGCATGGTCTCCATCTGCAACATATAAGAATGATCAAATCAGTGCCACAAGTCAACTGCAGATCCAAAAAGAGCTGGTTTTAGCCGGTTTGTGGGTAAAGTTCTGGGCCTTGTTTAGAAACATGTTAGCGAGACTCGCACCAATGCGGGAAATGGCACGTGCAACAAAAAAGTCAAAGTTTGAGAACCACTTGCAAGCAGTGTTCTCGTTATAAATCACCCTCTAGAATGAATATTGATGCAGCCAAATTAAGCCATATATGATCAATACAAAACACGCAATGACTTGATGCAGCCAAATTAAACCATATATGATCAATAGAAAGCATTTAATGAATATTGATGCAGCCAAATTAAGCCATATGTTATCAATAGAAAACACTTAATGAATATTGATGCAGCCAAATTAAGCCATATGTTATCAATAGAAAACACTTAATGAATGTTGATGCAGCCAAATTAAGCCATATGTTATCAATAGAAAACACGTAATGACTTGATGCAGCCAAATTAAGCCATATATGATCAATAGAAAACACGCAATGACTTGATGCAGCCAAATTAAGCCATATATGATCAATAGAAAACATTTAATGAATGTTGATGCAGCCAAATTAAGCCATATATTATCAATTAAAAAACACGTAATGAATGTTGATGCAGCCAAATTACGCCATATGTTATCAATAGAAAACATTTAATGAATGTTGATGCAGCCAAATTAAACCATATATGGTCAATACGAAACACTTAATGAATAATAATGCAGCCAAATTGAGCCATATATTATCAATAAAAAAACACCTAATGAATGTTGATGCAGCCTAGTTAAGCCATATATTATCAATACAAAACACATAATGACTATTGATGCAGCCAAATTAAGCCATATATGATCAATAGAAAACACGCAATGACTTGATGCAGCCAAATTAAGCTATATATGATCAATAGAAAACATTTAATGAATGTTACTGCAACCAAATTAAGCCATATATGATCAATAAAAAAAAACTTAATGAATATTGATGCAGCCAGGTGGGGAGTTCAAAAAACGACCCCCTTTTTGGTTAAGAAGCGCAAGTCAGACCAAAGATAGTGGGTTGTCAAAACGGAAACATAATAACGCGGTGTGTTACAATCCATTAGTTAGAGGTGTTAATGTAACCTAATGATAGTGTTGTGTTAATGAGAGGTGTTACGTGTGAAGCTATCCTTAAATGGTCGGCAAATGAACTCTCTTTAATCACAGCTTCCCACTTCCTCCTTCCAGGATCATTATTCCAGGATTCATAGTTATTGTTATGAAAGCCGTTTTCTAAAACACAGCTATAGATTGAGTTTATTAATCTAAAGTTAAATTAATCTAAAAGTTAAACTATCCCGATTTAATGCCTGTGTTTGTGCTAGTTGGTCCCCGTTTACAGCTTATTGATGCAGACCATCGTCAAGACGTGAGATAACGTCAGACTTTTTACATTTGAATAAACACAACCATAGATTCTTGCTTCCATGTCCGCCTAGGTGGACTCCATTGTATCATAGCACGCTCTGGACAGCTGCGAGATGGAGTCGGAGGATGGACTCCACCTTGACTAAGACGGAAGCATGAATCCGCATGTGGCCGTGATATGGCTTTGATGAAGTTACTCAGTAAATCCAAAAGTTGCCCCCATCATAAGTCTAGCAACGGATCAGTGGGTCTGAGAAATGTCATAAAAGTGAATATTTCGCTGACAGTCACTGACTAAAGAGCAACGGTCTACATTTTAAGTAGTAGCTAAAATCACCAAATCCGTTTCAGGTGCGTTGCGGGTGGGAGAGTCTAGTTTCCTTCCAGCCCGCAGAAAACCGCTAGTCTGCCGAGCCGGAATGGAGGCCGATGCTCAGTCGAGGGTGAAAGAAGAGAAATGACGATGTCGAGGTTCGCTTTAAAGCGGATAAATCCTGGAGAAACGGCATCGCCAGAAACTACAAAATCAAGCCAGGCAAAGAAAAGAAGAAAGGAGAGGAGGGGGTCAGGAGAAGGAGGACGAGAAGGGAATTGAGAGCGTGGCAAGAAAAGACAGAACGAATTAGGCGGGACGTGGACGGAGAGGGAAGCCTTAAACGGACATGAGCAATGTAACGGGGGAAGACAGGCGGGTTTGCGATCCAGCCCGCTGGGGAGACACTGAACGAAGATGACGCGCCTTAAAGACCCGCCTTAAAGTGGGAGGGGAGGGGAGGGGAAGGGGGGAGAGACGGACGGATGTCCGGTTATCTGCAGAAATCCGAGCAAGGCTAGAAAAAGAGCCGACTGCGATGGAAAGGGAGGACATGAGAAAACGGGACATTTATTGTCTCCCGTTAACGGTTCATCCGCCATTACGTGACTCCAGGCAGTTCGGCTTGCGACTCGTTACGGGGTGTGGGGGGAACGACTCCCCGAGGAACGCTGCAATACAGGGGCTGCCCTTTCCCTTTTTCCTGTCTTCTCTTTACTCTCCCTTCACTCCCGTTCTCTTTTCTGGATTTCTACAGACAGTGAAAACACTTTATCAGGTGTGAGACGATATGATCCTTCGCGATCCGATGTGGAACGTCTAGCCGGCCTAAAATTATGATCATTTTATGTAAAGTTACTTATTTTTAGACGTATGTCTTAGAGCCTGACCGATGCAGGATTTTTAAGACCAAAATATCAGAATAACACCATATGTTGGATCCGAGAACATCCAATCTCGCAGATATGTGAACCTCTATATATTCTCACATTTCCCACAATCCCCCATGCACGACTCGGAGGCGGGGACCAACACAGCGTAGGGCACACACACAAACACACACACACCTGTGGGGGGCAATTTAGAGTCTGTGGCGCATGCTTTCGGACTGTGGGAGGAAACCAGAACAGCTACACAAACACGGGGAGAGCAAGTATCACGATCCGCACACTTATGAAGGATTACTCAAACGTGAGCACACTTCACAAAGCTCGGTAGAGATTTCACGGCTCGTAGGGCAAGTTCGAACTTTCTGTTGACTTCCCCGTTCCGCGGTTCGAATCCTGGACGACGTCAGTGGCGGCTGGTGAAAATCGAGACCAACTGAAATGTGCGCATTCTCTCCATTTCGCATTTCGCGCTACTACGCTTTCATTAAAAAAAAAAATCCATTTAAAATTGGCCGGTGTGGACTCTGCATCACAGCACACTCTGAGCAGCTGCCAGATGGAGTCGGAGGACGGAGTGAACCAATAAACGGAAAACGCGATCAAGACGAGTCCGGCAAGTCGTAGCAGAGCTGGACTTCTTTGACATTTTACTTTCCAGTCATCCCACCTCCTAGTGCTTATATAAGCCTTCTGGTGAGAGGGGAGAAGAAGAAAAGATGAAGTTTTGTTCTTGTTTTTTGGGGGATCTTAAGTCTCAAATCGTACCCGAGAGCTAATCTTAATCTCACAGTGGAAATCTCTCTTTTTATCCGTTTATTCAAATGAGCTACTTCTTCCGCCTCCTCCTTCTCTCCTCTCGCTTTTCCGTCTCCTATATCGCTTCAAGCTGCTGTCAGCGTGTGACTCTATAGGAAAAGTTTGCGTTTTGGAGAACGGCGGAAATGGTTTGTTTTGCCTTTCTTTCGCGGCGATCCGAGTTTGAGGCGCCGCCTTACACGTCGGCGGCTCTAAGACGAAAATTCTTTCGGGTGCCGCAGTGGCTCGGCGGTGTTGGTAAAATCGCGCCGGCTTTTATGTTTCGCGTTGTGTGTTAATCTGATCTGTTTGCAGTGTGTGCGAGATGCAGAGAGAAAAAAAATGTGTGTGTGTGTGCGCGTGTGTGTATATGCTACATGCACAGAGTGTTTGTAAAAAACAGATCCTGCTAATTAGGTTAGGCACAGCGTGAGCATCCCTGCTGCCTTTGCGTGTGTGTGTGTGAGAGAGAGAGTGAGTGAGTGTGTGTGTGTGTGGATCTGCTTTGAAGGCAGTGTGTGCTGGAAGTATTTTTTAATAGAACTGGGCTATTCTGTTCCTTGTGGATCGGTATCTCACACACACACACACACACACACACACATACACTATCCCTCTGATCATTACCCTAGGGGTGTGTGAGTTTGTTCCTTTAGGCGCAGTATGAGTCTACGTGTGTGAGTGTGTGTGTGTGTGTGTGTAACTTCCACCGCGCTACAGATCCTCTCCTTCATTAGCGTGATGCTTTTCCAGAACGGTAAATCCATAAAGCCGCAATAAAACCTTTACACAACAGGTCCGGAGTCAGTTCCAAGCACAGTAAGTCAGTAAGTAAATCTGTCACGTGGCAGACCCCAGATCAGCTCGCTGGCTTCATATGGAGACCGGGAGGCTTTTCATTTATTATTTTTTTGCGCCGTTACGCAAGCATCCGGAAGCCCTCCGTAAAAATGATCATTAGATGAGAGAGAGAGAGACGGGGGGGAAAAAAAACCAATTAGTCCCCTGTAATGGCTTTTATCTGATCTAAGGCCCGCGATTAGGCCGCGCTTCCGGGACGAATTTGCGCGTGCGAACCTGCTTTTCGGTGTGGGTGGGGTTGGACCGATGACGCCGGGCGGGAGCGCGACGTGGGAGACAAATTCAATTTGGCGCATGCAGACGCACGAATACGAGGATGCGTTTATCGAGGCGCCGGCATACAACTCTCACCTAACTCATCGCTCACTCGGAGGAGGCGAGGCTGAGTGTCACACACACTCACACACACACACACACCCCAACCCCCATGTATTATCTACTGCGATACTGCCATAGCTCAGCATGCATGCTGTTGTGTTCACATTTTGAGGATTTACCTGCACGAAGGCAAATGTGTTTACATGCGTCTGTGTGTACATCTGGGGATTCTCGGTGGCGTTAACGGTCACATTTATGGGATTTAATCTGAGCCAGTCTCCCCGGAGCAACTTGGGGTTAAAGGTGACGCTCAGGGGCCCAGCGCTGGGACTTCTGGAGCTTAGATAAGAGTCGGATTTGGTCTGTTGATGAGAGTTCTACCACTAGACCACAGGAACTCAGGGAATACCAAGTGTCATAACAGGTGTGTAAATGGATGCAGTTGCCCTCCAGCAGGGTAGGGGGCAGCGTCCGATTCCATGTGCCTGTTTTCTTTTCCAGAGCTGGAGGTGGCGCGCCTGAGTACGGACGGAAGCCTGGCCGACCTGACCTTCCCGCAGTCGGAAGCTTCCGGAAACTCCATCCATCTCTCTGCGAACACACTCAAACAGCACGGACGCAACGGTACCGTACTCTCCTTCCTCCTGCCTCTGCAACTCTTTGTCTCTCTCGCGTCTCTTCGTCCTTCCTCCAGCACTTTACCAGGTTTTCCATGAGCTAAGATGGGTGTAATGAGCACAACATATCAAAGGATAGCAAATATCTGAAATACGGACGTGAATCTGTTATAGTCGGAATGTATAAGCGGAACGTTGTCGGATTGTGTATGTAGCGATGATTCGTTAGCGCTTGTACTAGGTGACGCTGAAACCTCTGGGTCCGACACCTCTCTCTCCCACCCACCCCCACTCCCTTCTGCCGTTCACCATATGCCGCTCAGACGTGTCAAACTCCGCCTTCCGCTCGCGTCTCAGTTTGAAAAGACGCTGCAACGCCTTAAACGAAACATTCAGCCTTGCTGGTGTTTAATGTCGACTGGAAGAAGGCGACTCTGGCAACCGCCAACTCCCTTAAAATGTGGAGTTTCTCTTTCATTAGACCGGTTCTACTTAAATTCTCCAGCTTCCCGACAAATCTGAACGCATCCTGAGAGAACGGGTTTGCTTGTGTGTGTGTGTGTGTGTGTGTGTGTATGGCAGGTGAGATCCGCATGGCGCTGGTTCTGTATAAGAACCTGGGTCAGTATCTGTCCACGGAGAACGCCAGCGTGCGATTGGGCAGCGAGGCCGCCTACCCCAACTACTCCCTCATCGTCAACTCGCCCGTCATCACCGCCGCCATCAACAAGGACAGCAACAAGGTCTACCTGTCCGAACCGGTGGTCTTCACCGTCAGACACCTGCAGGTACCACTGAACACACAACACTTACTTTGTGAGGTACTTCCACTGGCTTAAATAATCACTAGATCGAAATAGTACTACAGGCTCCCAGAAGGTACTTCCATAGACTCCCACAATAACCAGATATAAATAGTACTACAGGTTCCCACAAGGTACTTCCATAGACTATAACCAGATGTTAATAGTATTACAGGCTCCCATAAGGTACTTACATTGACATAAGTATCCATAAGGTACTTACATTGGCTCCAATATTAACCAGATCTGAATAGTACTTCAGGCTCCCATAAGGTACTTACATTGGCATAAGTACTCATAAGGTATTTAGCGCCCACAATAACCAGATCTAAATAGTAATACAGGCTCCCATGTTAGCCAGAGCTAAATAGTACTACAGGCTCCCATAAGGTACTTCCATTGGCTCCAATATTAACCAGATATAAATAGTACTACAGGCTCCCATAAGGTACTTACATTGGCATAAGTAACCATAAGGTACTTCCATTTAGCTCCCACAATAACCAGATCTAAATAGTAATACAGGCTCGCGTAAGGTACTTCCATAGACTCCCACAACAACCACATATAAATAGTACTACAGGCTCCCATAAGGTACTTCCGTTGGCTCCAATATTAGCCAGAGCTAAATAGTACTACAGGCTCCCATAAGGTACTTGCATAGACTCCCACAATAACCAGATATAAATAGTACTACAGGCTCCCATAAGGTACTTACATTGTTATAGGTACCCATAAGGTACTTCCATAGGCTCCCACAATAACCAGATGTAAGTAGTACTACAGGCTCCCATAGGGTACTTACATTGACTCCAACATTAATCAGATCTAATAATTTTAAAGATTCTTTGAAACATTTGTAGACTTTTTAAAATCGCTTTTGCCTTCCGATATTTAATGATATTGATATGGATGATGTTTATCTTGATTCACTGGCAAATCATTTGGCTTTTTTATTGTTATTACTGGTTAATTAACAGTGCAGATGTGGACGTGAAGTCTGTGTATTAGCCCAGATTGCTGTGTGGAATTCTTCATCTTTTTTGGGCCTCTTTGAAAAGGCGGCTTTTGTTTTGTATATGTGACTCTGCACGGCAAAACCAGTCGCTTGTTGCAAATTTTCAAACTTAAGTCGTTATGTGAAAGGGCATAAATCAACCTTCAAAACGATCCCTATATGGAATGAATCGGACGACATATGACTGAGATATCAACATTCAAAGGAGTCGGGTTTCTCCTGTCACGCCAAGTGAGAAACGGAGAAATCTGCCTTTGAAGTCGACTATCGCCGTAGCACTCACAGACGCTTGGTGCGGTCGCGGCTACGTTTGCATTTACGGTAGCTTACGCTGCATTCACAGCCACACGGATAGCCTACCTGCGTTAGGTTAACTGAACTCGGGAGACAAAGATGGATTCCGGAGAAATATCTTCACGCTAGTCAATGAGTGGATTTACCGTAAATGTTGAAGTAGAGCGGTCAAAACAGAAACTTTTAACATTCTGCTGGAATTGAATTCCTCACCTCAAGAAAGTCACGTTTTTAGGATGGAAAGGGTTAGTTTTTCAGCAAAATTTATTCACAACAGTACAGTATAGACCTTCCACTGTTTCAAAACACTAAAACCAAAAAATCCACCATTTTACCCCACACAACGTAAACGCTCGTTTTTCTCGGAAACCTCCGTTGCGACAAGCGACTGGTTTTGCCGTGCAGAGTCACATATTGCTTTGAGTTGTTTAGGTTTTTTTTGTAATAGTTTCGGGCAGTGCAGACGTGTTTTCTTCGTGGAAGTCTGCCACAATGTCAGAAGTTTTCATGTTGTTGCTGTCGTCATGGGACTCCCTACACACAGCTAAATTCACACACACGCACACACACAAAGCAGAGCCCATCATCTCTGCTCTACTGGCTCCACTCTTTCCGCACCCTCTCTCTCTCAAACACACACACACACACACGTACATGCACACGCACAGCCGTCCTACACCCTGGCCTGCGTGTAGGACGCCAGCAGGTACACACTCGGTTTGTCCGTATCGATCGCTGGCTGTTGTGTTAGGTGCGGCGCGTGTATCGATCGCTGACCGACCGCGTGTGTGTCCATGCGTGTGCGTGCGTGTGTATATGTGCTTGCTCTCGCAGCAGTCGGAGGACAACTTCAACCCCAACTGCTCGTTCTGGAGCTACTCCAAGCGCACCATGACGGGCTTCTGGTCCACGCAGGACTGCAGGCTGCTGGCCACCAACCGCACACACACCTCCTGCTCCTGCACACACCTCACCAACTTCGCCGTGCTCATGGCCCATGTGGAAGTCAAGGTAAGTGCGCGCACACACAGGAACGCTCTCTTTGGAGCAACTTGGGGTTCAGGGGGGTTACCCAGGAGCCAGGTGGTGGTAGCGCTGAAGGTGGGATGCCGAGTTACGAACCCATTACGAGGGTCTGGACACTAGGCAAACGCACCCTGTGTATTATTGAAACCAACACCTTTTTCAGTATTCATTTCCAAAACCAAAATGCAAAATCTGTCACCACTTCTGACTCATGCCATCGGCCTTAGATGGATAAATGACTATGTAATTTTTTTTATGCTTTTGGGGATGGTTTCGTTTTTGGTGCTCATTTGAACAGGCAAAAAGTGCCATTTCAAGGATAAGGATCTTCGGAATTTTGTTTAGAAATCCTTGTAGCTGTACTCCCTGTTCAGTTAATTAAGAAATCCCGGCTTCTAGTTACACTTTGTAGGTGTAAAAGCTCATATGCTCTTCACTAAAGGTCAGTTTCTGACCACAGGAGTCCCGCTGGCCTCTTGTTATTGAGTTTGTGGGTCATTCTGAACACCACATTGACCCTGACATGGCTGTGTGTGTGTGTGTGTTCAAGTGGAATGAGGGTATAAGACTCAGGAGGCTTGTGGTACACAAACTCAGTACACATACGCGCTACCTAGTGCGTAGAGAGCCGTTAAGCTGCAACCCCGGCTTTTTCCTGAGATGCATACTACCGCACAGAAAAGTATGACAAGTGTTTTACCTACCATACTATTACGGTTCGGTACCTAGTTGATAAGAGTACCCAGTTTGTAAATGTTAGTGCAACATGAAAGCAACATTTCCTCATGCTTCATGTAGAAGTTCATGTGGTTCCTGTGAAGTTCTTGATCTCTGCAAAATGTTCCTCAAGTGACCAAAAAGTTCCCGGTTCATGTAAAAAGTTCCCGCAGTGAAAGTACGTCCTGCGGTGTGGACTTCCTATTACCTAAAAAGATCTTCTTTCCCGTGGTGAGAAGGATCCTAATTATCCGATGAGCCATTTTAGGAGCCTTTTTGGCAAAACGCACCTGCACCTCATCGGGACAGCGATGTCTGCTGGACCGGTGCCGAGACGTCTCGCTGGAAGGGGATTTCTATCCTTTTCTTCCGTTCCGATATGAGATTTTTTTTATAGCCGACTCCATTATTCATCGGTGCATAAATACGTTTAAAAAAAAGGGGTTGGGTGGGGGTGGGGGGACGTCTGACACGCGCTCGACCGAGAACAAGGCTGCTCTCACTCTTGATCACTTTATTCCTTCTGGTGAATTTGGGTAGGCTTGATCTCGGCTTGATTAGCAATGCCTTAAAGCGTTTTGGGGTTTTTAGCTGCGAGGAAAACTTGGGGGAAGCTTTGGTCGCGGAGGCTGCGGACGTCGTCTTCTAAATCAGCTGCGGTGCAAGGTTCCTTCTAGCAACGCCGGCCTTCTTGGCGGCGGAAACGCCGGGTGGGTTTTATTCCCGGAGAGAGAGCAAGTTTCGCTTGACATTTAGTGAGTTTTAAGTGAGTGACCATTGGTCATTGTGAACGCAGCACAAATGGGACCTCTTTGAGAGGGACCCGGGAAGCAGTGCTCATGAGAATCTCGGAGGGGCCGACTCCCTAACCGTTACCTTACCAGCTACGCCACCCCAAGAAGAAAGCTAGCGAGGAACGTCCACCTTGACCACTCGAGTTTTCCAGCACTAACCGAGCAGCTGAGGAGAACTTCCATTTCGGGTTGAGGCCTCATTTTTCCGATGTGTATCGTGGACTAAAATGCACGTGTTTCAGAGCACACAAGCGGGAAGTGTCATTAGCCACGCTGGCGATGACTGAGAACGAAAGCTGGAATGTAAATTGCCGGAAAATGATTTAAAGGAATTAAAGGAAGCGGGAAGAGGAAAGGCAGCTAAAAGCAACATAAAAGGACGCACTCGCTTGTTTTGCTGCATTTTAAGTCTTCTGCCAATCTGTCCTCCATAATATTTCCAGCTTGTTATGATGTCTTGACGAGCAACAATAACCAATGCTGTAAAAACAAGCAAACACAACCCCAGAAGAGTTACACTTCGTGCTGACCGTATTGCCAAGCTTTCCTGCTTGCTAAAATGTTTTGATGGGAGGGCAAAAATACCGAGACATTCCCAGCCCTGCTGTACGTACGTAGTTGGATACCTTTCTCCATCTGATGGCAAAAAGCATCATATAGCAGAAGGAACCCATTAGAGGTTTGCGGTCATTCAAAATAAATGCGCCTCCTTAAAAGCATGCGATGCGTTGTGCGCATCATCGTCATCTCATTTGAGTTGACAAGTTGACGATCAGCTGAAATCGGCTTCTTTCTTGCGTTGCCCGGGACTTTCAGCTCGCTCTCGCCTGTTGCTTTCAGGCCGCCGCGATATTGAGGGCTGTCGCCGAGCGAAAAGAGCGAGGACGCGGCCAGTTTAGACCAATGTCGCAAAGGTGGAGTGTGTGCTTCAGACCGCAGGTTAGGAATGACACGGCAGCGGCGGTTGGATTCAATAGGACACTTTCGAAGCACCTGCGAACGCGTCAGAGAGAGGCAGCGCAAGAGAAAAGAAAGCGGAGAAAGAGTGTGTGTGTGTGTGTGTGTTTTGGATTTCTTCAAACTGTTGAACTGTTCACCCTGACCAGACGTAGCCTCTAATACTTCATGGAGGTTTTGCTTTCGACTCTTTTCTTTCTCTCTCTCTGTCTCTTTCTCTCTCTTTCACTTACACACACACACACACACACACACACAAAAGCCACCCATCCATCACTCTTGTGCTAAGGGGAGATTCTGTCAGCTGGGGAATTGATGAATAGAACTGCAATAAAAACATATGTGCTCACACACACACACACACACACACACACACACAAAACACACACACAAAACACACACACATATTGAGGATGGATGGCTGCCACCCATATGACTCCCACTCCAAACAGCTTCAGTCCTAGCACATGTTAATGTTAAACGGCTGAACGTAACTCTGTGTGTGTGTGGCGTAACTGTAAATTTTGGTGCACACAACACACAGAAAAAGGTTAGTACATACACATAAGTGTAAATGATGTAATACGTGTAAAAGCTAAAGGCTGGTTGACCTTAAACACACACACACACACACACACATCAACGGGCCTCTCCCTCACCCCCGAGGCTGTGTTAATGGATGTTGTAGATTGGTATGAATCATTAATCAAACCCTGTTTGTAGTATGTGTGCGTGTGTGTGTGTGTGTGTCCAACAGTGAGTTTCTCTCCACGCCTTATTACATTCCCTTCCCTCATGCCGCAGATGAACTTAATGTTATTGTAGCCCTTGAAGGCTAAAACACGTCACTGTGTGTCAGACTGTCCGGCATTTGACGCCTGACCATCTCACGCCTGACCAAACGCACGGAAGCGGGGTTTTTATAATGAAGTGCCCGAGCCCAAAAAGGGGGTTTCACAATGAAGCGTCTGAGCTCTAGAAAGTTCCGTTTAAGAAGGAAGTGGACAGCAGAAGGGAAGCAGCAGAGCACGCCGATGTGGAGTTTGAGAAGGAAGGGTTCGAGCACTAGGTAGCAAAGTTTCAGAAGAAAGACCTCAAGCCCTCCAACTTGCCGGCTTCCGGAGGGCTGTTTTAGAAGGAGGCGGGGTTTCAGAAGGGCGCATCTCAGAACCAGGGTTTCGGAAGTAAATAAGTAAGAGCCGGATAGATTCTCAAAGTGGGGAATCATCCAAGCGCTCAGATTCAGGGTTTCAGAGGGGTGCAAGATTCCGCTAGACTGTGGGGGTGAAGGTGGGAAAGTGTGGTTTCAGAACGAAGCAGTCAGGCCCTTGGAGGCTGGATTTTAGAAGGAAGCAGCCAAATACTCGGAAGCGGGGTTTTAGAAGAAAGTAGGGATTCAGATGGAAGTATCCAAGCGCTCAGATTCAGGGTTTCAGAAGGATGCAAGATTCCGCTAGACAGTAGGGTGAAGGTGGGAAAGTCGGGTTTTCAGGAGGAAGCAGAGAGGCCTTTGGAAGCAGAACTTCCAAAGAGGGAAGCGGCCTACCACCCAAATTGGGGGTTTAAGATGGAAGCATGGTTCCAGTGCTCAGAAGAAGGGTTTCTGAAGGATCCGAAAGCCTGTTGTGTTTGGAGATCTATTGACCTGCTCCCTCCCTTTATAATCACCATTTTCTTCTCTCCCCCTCTCTCTCTCTGTCTCTCTCAGAAGGCGGACCAGATGCACGAGCTCCTGCTAGACGTCATCACCTGGGTGGGCATCCTGCTGTCTCTCGTCTGCCTGCTCATCTGCATCTTCACCTTC
Organism: Distichodus sexfasciatus; assembly: GCA_032718565.1. Lineage (NCBI taxonomy): Eukaryota > Metazoa > Chordata > Actinopteri > Characiformes > Distichodontidae > Distichodus > Distichodus sexfasciatus. Next base: position 226,942 of record JAVGVS010000165.1, on the reverse strand, counting down.
TGCTTCTTCCGCGGCCTGCAGAGCGACCGCAACACCATCCACAAGAACCTGTGCATCTCGCTGTTCATCGCCGAGACGCTGTTCCTCACCGGCATCAACCGGGCCGACCAGCCTGTAAGAAGCGCGTCGCACGCTCTCACAATTTAACGACCCGCATCCAGGCGAGCAGAAAATAATTTAGCGGCTAGACATCCCAGCCTTCCAGCCTAGTCATCACTGGTCAGTTTGGGACCGCAGGAGCCCAGTCGACCTGGAGTGACACTATCTACCGCGGTAAAACTTCTAGAACAAATGCAAGGCTCTATTAACAGGCGTCTGCGTAGTGCCAGTTTTCCCGCATGGCACCGATAGGAATGTTTCGGAAGGCATCTCGAACAAACGCCAACTTCCATCACTAGGCCGTCAAACCCCGGTCTAGTGGAAAGGATTTGAGCAGCTTTTGCTTAGATTATCTAAGCTATTTATTCCTGTGTGTCGTGTTCGAAATCCTGACATTTTTGGGAAGAATCCGGAACGTTTGTGTTGAGACCTTTGGCAGGTGAGCGCCGCATTGTTTGAGGGATTGGCTGTTTAGAAACGGGCACAATGGAGACTTTTTGAATGAATTATGTTTAGCCTGTGTTAGGGAAAGCTCTCGGATACACGCCCATACACACACACACACACACACAAATGCACACACACCCCATCCCGTAAGTGGTAAAGAATGGCGCCTGCTTGTCGTTAATTACTGGAATGGAGTGGCGCTCTGACCTCCCGTTAATAACGGAAACCTTTCTGTGTCCTGAGAGAATGAGGGAGAGAGAGAGAGAATGTGGAAAATCCATTGGGGAAAACTCGTTTAAGCCAAGACATGCTTTAAAAGTGTAATCAAGCCATGGCTTATGTACTAATGGCGTTCGAGCATCAGTGTGGTCGTTCTCGGATTCTGCTGCTAATCGCTTGTGTGTCAGCCTGCGTGTAAATGTGTGTGTGTGTTTGTGCCTGCGTTTCAGATTGCGTGTGCGGTCTTCGCCGCCCTGCTGCACTTCTTCTTCCTGGCGGCGTTCACCTGGATGTTCCTGGAAGGCGTGCAGCTCTACATCATGCTGGTGGAGGTGTTCGAGAGCGAGTATTCGCGCACCAAGTACTTCTACCTGACCGGCTACGGCGTCCCGGCCCTGATCGTTGCCGTGTCCGCTGCCGTCGACTACCGTAGCTACGGCACCGACCGAGTGTGAGTACGACAGACCTGCTTTAGCTGGTGGCAGCTCTTTTTCGGGCTCGGTTGCTCCGAAGCGGTTAAAAAAGCTCCAAACTCCAGGAGCACATCAGATCCCCGGCCGTCCTCATAAGGGCCGACCACCGTTCTCCCGCGGCCAGACGGGCCCTAAAGGGATCCCACCCCCTGCCATCAATAATTCAGCGCCGGCCATCATTTAAATATGAGACTCAGAGCGCAGCGTAAGGATAAGCAGCGGTCACTCTCTATCTTTCTCTCCTTCTTCTGGGCTGGAGAAATAGGTCACGTATTTCTTTCTCTTTTTTTAATTAAAAAAATTGCTAAGGATGGGCGACTCTGTCTTCCCGGGGCTCAGAACGCAGTTTTTGACGCTTTTTCTAAGATCCGTTTGATTTGACTAGACGAAGCTGGAACGTGGTGGCGGAGGTGGCGGCGGCGGCGGAATGATAAGCGGAAGGTTTTGGAACCGTTCCAACCTCGCTGCTGACTAACAGTCGTCGTAGTTACGCGACTTCTTTTCTTTCTCTTTTAAAAGCAGCCGCTTCTACCGAGAAACAGCAGCACAAAGTCGATCTTATTTGCGTTTTGTGGATCTTGAGCATAAACTCAAACGTTGCCCGTTGCTTATGGCATTCCGTTGGCTCAAATTTGAATTTATTATCGCCCCCTTCTGGTCTCAGACTTTCATTGTGTCACTCTACCACGCACTCTCTTTCTCTGTGTATTTCTTTCTCTCTGTCTGTCTCTCTTTCTTCATCTATGTCACACTTTCCCCCATTGAATTGTGAAAACGGAAGACGACGCTGCGGAGCACATCATGAAATTTCATGTCTGTAATCTGTATGTTCATCCGCAGTAAGTTACGTTCACTGACTTGGTGTAGTGAGTACGCAGTGAGGGAGGGAGAGAAGGAGAGAGGGAGGGGGCCTGAAGGAAGGAGGGTGGGAGAGAGTGATGGAGGGAGGAAGGGATGAATGGAGGACGGTAGAAAGTGATGGATGGAGAGAGTCATGGAGGGAGGGATGCAGGGAGTCACAGAGAGGGAGAAAAAGTGATGAAGGGAGGGAGGTAGAGAAGGAAGCAGGGAGGGAAGTGATGGAAGGAGGAATGATGGGAAGGAGGGAGAGAGTGATGAAGGGTGGGATGCAGGGAGGCATGGCAGGAGAAAGTGATGGATGGATGGAGGGAGTGATGGAGGATGTGAGGGAAGGGAGGAGGGAGTTAGAGATGGATGTAAGAAGGAATGAAGGAAGGGAGGCAGAGAGTGATGGACGGAGGGAGGGAGGGAAAGATGGAGTGAGGGAAGGAAGGAGAGTGATGAAGGGCAGGAGGGAGGGAGAGGTGGATGGATGAAGGGAGGGAGGGAAAGATGGAGTGAGGAATGAAGAGAGGGAGGTAGAGAGTGGTGGAGGAAGTGAGATAGAGAGTGATGGAAGTGAGACGGAGTGAGGGAAGGAAGGAGAGTGTGATGAAGGGAGAGGGAGAAAGTGATGAAGGGAGGGAGGGAGAGGTGGATGGAGGGAGTGATGCAGGCAGGGACAGATGGAGCGAGGGATGAACGGTGCTACTTGTGCCACCACCAGACCACACTACATGCTATTTCAGACGTAGCTACTGAACAACGCGGTAAAGTTAGTAGCTTCACTACTTGTAGTTAGCTACCCTGCCTTCCTGATGTGACAGCCGCCGCTATGTAAGCTTTATTGCCGTCACTTAGCGGGCGGATTAGCGTCCTGGAGCGCGGCCGCTGAAGCGGCGTAATGTGCGGAATGGAACACAGCCGCCTCGTCCTGTTGGGAAACATAAACTATTCATAATCTCATTTGCCCGCTGCCTTCATTTTCATATGGAACCTGTTCTTGGATAATGGCTGGAGCTTGCTACAGCACAGGTGGTCCCCAACACACACACACACACACACACTCACACACACACACACAGAGTGGTGGTGTGGGTGGGGGGGAGTAGAGATGAAGAGCTGAATAATTCAGCGGCGGTGCTGAGGAGACGTAGCAGGAAGTTGGAGAGGTGTAATGATGTACGGGGGGATTGTGGGAACACTTCTGCACTACATAATAACTCTCTCTCTCTCTCTCTCTCTCTCTCTCTCGCTGTCTGTCCTCTCTCATTCTGGATCTCTTTTTCTCCATCCCTCCCTTTCTCTACCTCCCTCTGTATTTCTGGCTCTTGTCTTTCTTTCTCTCTCCAGTTGTTGGCTTCGGTTAGACACCTACTTTATCTGGAGTTTCATTGGCCCTGCAACTCTCATCATCATGGTAAGACTAACACACACACACACACACACACACACAACACACACACACACACAACACACACACACACACACACAGGATGGCACATGGCAACTTCTCCCTCATACACAAATACACCCAAACACACATGCGCAGAGGTTCAAAAAACATTCCACAGACCCTTTCTCTCTATCACACACACGCACACACCGATTCAAACACACATTCTCAGTAGGGGGCAACAGATAATGGTTGTGAGGAGTCAGTTGCTCTTCCTCATTCTCTCCCTTTTTCCTCTAACGCTCTTACTCCCCTTCACTTCACACACACACACAAACACTCCTCCACCCACACACACACACACACGGGGGGTGCGGATAATGGTCTGCCGAGGACATTTTACCAATTATGTGAAAGTCACAGTGTGTCAGGGTGAACTTTAAAACCACACAAGACAGACAAGACGCTGCTGACACTCGCACAGCCAGCCGGCGAGGGAACCAGGGATGAGGGAGGAAGGAAGGGAGGGAGGGAGAGAGAGAGGGATGAAGTAGAGGGAAGGAAGGAAAAAAGGGATGAAGGGAGGAAGAGAGAGAGAGGGAAGGAGGGAGGGGCAGGGTGATGGAGGGAGGGAGGGAAAAAGGGATATACTGATGGAGAGAGTGATTGATGGAGGGAAGGAGGCAGAGAGTGATGGAGGGAACCAGGAATGAAGGAGGAAGGGATGAAAGGAGGAAGAGAGAGAGAGGGATGGAGGGAAAGAGGCAGAGAGTGATGGAGGGAACCAGGGATGAAGGAGGAAGGGAGGGAGGGATGGAGAGAGGGATGATGGGGAGGGAGGGAAAAAAGGGATGAAGGAAGGAAGAGAGAGAGGGGGAAGGAGGGAGGGACAGGGTGATGGAGGGAAGAAGGGAGAGAGAGCGAGGAAGGGAGGGAAGGAGAAAGGGATGAAAGGAGGAAGAGGGGGGGGGAAGCAGGGAGGGGCAGGGATGAAGTGATGGGGAAGAAGGGGAGAGCGAATGAGGGAGGAAGGGAGAGAGTGAATGAGGGAGGAATGGAGAGAGAGTGATGGAGGAAGGGAGAGAGAAAGAGAGAGAATGAGGGAGGGATGAATAAAATGATGGATAGATGGTGGGAGGTAGAGAGAGCTGGACTAATTCTTCTATAAGTAACTAGTAAATCAGAGAGTATATTTGTACAGCCTTAATCTCACTTGTGTTTTGTGTGTGTGTGTGTAGCTGAACGTGATTTTCTTGGGCATTGCACTTTACAAGATGTTCCACCACACTGCTATTCTGAAACCTGATTCTGGTTGCCTGGACAACATCAAGTAAGTCCTTCTCATCGCGTGAGTGTGTGTGTGTGTGTGTGTGCATGGTTTTAGATTTTTGTTTGTATCTACGGTATGTAAACACACACTTTTCACACCTTTACACAAGTCAAATCAAAGCTTTTCTACGTTCCATTTTAGATTGAAATTAAACTTGAGTTTTTTCTCTGGACTGAAGTGTCCAAGGGGTCGTGGAAAGGGCACACGCGCTTCATTCTGCTGGAACCCTGCCCCCTTCGTTGTCATCGCTGCCGCCGCCGCCGTCGCGCCGTCAGAGCGGAATTTGGGTTATTTGGCGAGTCTCGAAAATCGACGATTCCCTTTGATGTTTATTAGCGAGCTGGGAGTTTGCCGGAAGAAACTTGCGTGACCCAAATGCGCCGCTCCGTTACGAGGAGGAGGTTGCACGTGGAGCTTCGCTTTCAAAGTGCCCACTCGCGGGGACGAGATCAAACAGCCGGCGGGCGCTTCCCACGGCCGACTCGGTTTTCGCCTTCCCGAAACATCGAGGCCGGCTAAACGAGTGAAAAGGACGTAAAAATAAAAGCGAGACACGGGATCGATTTTTCCAGTCGGCAAGCTGCTGAGACGGAGCTTCCAAAAAATGAATCTGGGCGGGTCGTATGAAGTGACTGGACAGTGGAAAGTTATTTATGAGCTGCGCTTGAGCAGTCCTGATTATTTCCCCCCGTATTATCACTCCTAATTATGACGGTTAGTTGGTGTAAATTTGGAGACGCATAAACACCATGAAGCAGAAATGTGACTCTGCACGGCGAAACCAGTCGCTTGTCGCAATGGAGGTTTCCAAGAAAGCGTTTTTAGTGTTTTGAAACAGTGGAAGGTCTATACTGTACTGTTGTGTATAAATTTCACTGAAAAACTTACCCTTTCCATCCTAAAAACGTGACTTTCTTGAGGTGAGGAATTCAATTCCAGCAGAATGTTAAAAGTTTCTGTTTTGACCGCTCTACTCCAATATTTACGGTAAATCCACTGGTTAACTAGCGTGAAGATCTTTCTCCGGAATCCCTCTTGGTCTCCCGAGTTCAGTTAACCTAACGCAGGTAGGCTATCCGTGTGGCTGTGAATGCAGCGTAGGCTACCGTAAATGCAAACGTAGCCGCGACCACACCAAGCGTCTGTGAGTGCTACGTCGATAATCAACTTCAAAGGCAGATTTCTCCGTTTCTCACTTGACGTGACAGGACTCCTTTGAATGTTGATATCTCAGTCATATGTCGTCCGATTCATTCCATATAAGTATCGTTTTGAAGCTTGATTTATGCCCTTTCATGAACACAAAAAACTTAATTTAGAAAATTTGAGAGAAGCGACTGGTTTTGCCATGGAGGGTCACAAATGAGAAAACGCCTTCCAACGGCGCTTTAAACTGGCTTAGAGGTTCGACCCTTTTCCTCTCTTCCCTCTTGTCAGTTTTCACCCGCGCGAAATCGCATAGAATGGAAAAGGGAGGAACTTTTTAACCATCGTTAAATCTGTGTGTGTATGTGTGTGAGAGAGAGAGAGCGAGAGCGATAGAAAGCGTAGAAAGTGTTTGTGTGTTCCCTTTTTATTTATTTCATTCCGCGTCCCATCTTTTTCCGAGTTCTGTTTTTGGTTTATTTATGACGTTCATGAATCATTCATCAGCCTCATCTTGTCTGTTTTCTCTCTTTCGTTCTTACCCCATTCCACTCTTTTTTTTTTTCTTCTTCTTCTTTTTCTTCTTCTTCTTCTTTTTCTTCTTCTTCTCTTATTTTGCTCACTTCCAGCGTCCGTTTGAAGCATGCCTTGTTACAGACGCCTGGCGGTAAGGCTTCTCCCCTCCAAACCCCCCCACCCCCCTCCGCCCCCGACTGGAGGCTGTGGCCTTCCCTCGGAGTTCTCCGTCTGTCCGAGTGTGACCTTTCGCTCCTCCTCTAGTAACTTCCTTCCCTGTAAAACAGTGTGCTGACCCCGAGTTTGTGTCGGCTCGCAGATTCAGGCCCTCCGTCTGTCTGCCCCGCTTTTTCGGCTCCGCCAGTTTAGTCTGCCGGCGTGGAAGAGCGACACTTCAGATCGCGGGCTTTCTGACCCCCTACCCAGCACCCAGCTTTCTTTCACTCCACGTTTTTTGCTCTCTAATTACTTACTTTCGGACGAAATACGTTGGCATTTATCAGATGCTCTTTTATCAGTTACTGAGACAGTCTCCCCGGAGCAGCTTGGGTTTAAGGGTCTCGCTCAGGGGCCCCACAGTGCCAAAGCTGGAGATAGAATAGACCTGGGCTTGAACTCAAGACGTCTTGGTTCACAGACGAGGGTCTTGCCACCGTTGATTAATTTGTCGGCACTTTTATCGATCAGCGGAATTCATCTGAATTCATTTCCTCGAAAAAGGACTCTCATTTGAGTCTAAACATTTTAAAAAATCTATTTAATGTCAGCATTGATTTTCTGGTGATTTGAAGAGAATGGAAGTTGTTGTCTTGTGATCTGACCTGATTTTTTCATGCTCTTTCGATGATGGAAGTCATTATCTCGAGATCTCACCGCTTTATGTGGATCGGTATCGGTCCGATAACGGCTCAAACGGCTGGATCGGGGTATCGGTGGCATTGGGCCATTCTATGGAGCCGCTCTGTTCGTTATGCATGGGAAGTGGCACTGCGGTAAAGTAGAGCTGAAACGATTTTTCCAATAACTCGAATAATTCTGTTACAAAAATGGTTGAGGCAATTTTTCTAGAATCGAAGCTTCGTTCAGTTCATTTCACTCGCTAGAGCAGCTCCGCTTGTGTTTCACACGGACGCTTAATAGTGGCACACAACGTTTTCAGGGGTGCGATCAAGACGAGACCTGATCCTTCTGCATGTGAAAGTATTTGTGAGATGTTCCTGCACTAAAACAGAAGTAAATGCATAAAAACGCATAAATGACATTTTTCGCCATGTAAACGCGTGCTGTGTTAAAGACCGCGCGCATGAGCGCCGTTACTCGCTAAAACGCTCCAGTGCGGTCAAAATGTTGCCTTTATTACAGACACAAACCGTATTTTAGCTGATAAATAACCACAACAACCAGCGTCCTACTCACAATTCTGCCGTTTATTTAGATTTTCCCATAGATATTCCATCGTTTGTTCTGGAATGTGCGCCTAACACTTTGTTGGCGCGGCTCCGGGGCGCGCGCAGAGGATTGTGGGAAGTGTAGTTCTCTGCAAAAGCAGCTCATTTTATAAGCCAAATTGGTTCAAAATTACAAACTTCAGTATTTCATTTTCAATTTGTTTTTCAATTTTATAATGTTATAGTGTAATCAGTAAGAAAGAAGAAATATGTATATGTCTAAACCAACAATTTTTGAGAACAAATAATTTAGCATATATATGTGTGTGTGTGTAATTATTACATTATTTTAGTAGGAAAACAATATTTAAATCAAGCATTTCCTTAAGCATAACAATAATCTCAGTCATGTATTCAGACGTTTTAAAGCATTATTTTATGTTTAAATAAAGACTATGACTGTATCGGATTTGTATCGGTATCAGCAGATATCCAAATGTACAATATCGGTATCGGACATAAAAAAGTGGTATCGGCCCAGCTCTAGTCATTATCTCCAGATCTCCCCTGATTTCTCTCGTGATGTTGAAATAACGATAGCCTTTGTTTTGAGATCATTGAAGTTATTATCTTGAGATCTCACGTGATTTTTCTTAAATTGTTGAGATAAACGCTGTTATTTTGAGATCATGGCCGTCATTATCTTGAGATATCACCTGATTTCTCTCATGATGTTGAGATAACGGAAGCTGTTATTTTGAAATAAAAGAAATTGAAGTTATTATCTCGAGATCTCACATGATTTCTGTCGTGATAGTGAGATAACAGTAGTCTTTATTTTGAGATCATGGAGGTCATTATTTTGAGGTCTTATCTGATGGAAATCATTATCTTCAGATCTCACCTGATTTCTCTCACGATGTAAAAATAGAACTTGTACAATAAAGAACTTGGACTGCTCTCTCTCCGCTTCCCCTCACCATCTAACCCCGGCTCGGTAGGAACGCCTTACTGACCGGACACATGCGCGTGAGTGACCTTAAAGAGTAAATGGCATCTCTTAACGGCCGTGAATCTCGGCGCTAAGTGCGGAGCGGCAGACATTACAGCTGGAGCCGGCAGGACGCTGGAGTCAGGGCGAATAATAATGACTTCGCCGTTCGTTTATATTCCGGCGCCGCCAACATTCAAACATCAGCCGGCCTGCTCGTTTCCCCCGATAAAGTAAACGCTTTCCGTGTGGTAATAGGGTCGAGAGTGTGTGTGTGTGTGTATGTCCATGTATTTATGCCATTGTGGGGACCTTTTGGCTCCTAAAATCACTTTTATCTGGTTTTTTTGGGGCTTTGTGGGGACATTTGAGAGGTCCCCATGAGGAGAAATGATGTTATAGAAAATGCGCTTGTTTTATTTGAGAAACTAAAAGAGGTAAAAGATGTGCTTTTGGTTACTGAGGTTAAGGTTAGGGTTAGGATTAGGTGTAGGTGTAAAATTATATACATCTAGTCATTATGGGAGTC